>JAODUE010029115.1:0-12876 GCA_027564755.1 Amblyopsis hoosieri
CCTCCCTGGTAAAGTCTACTCCAAGGTGCTGGAGAGGAGGGTTCGGCCGATTGTCGAACCTCAGATTGAAGAACAACCATGCGGATTCCTTCGTGGTCGTGGAACATCAGACCAGCTCTTTACTCTCGCAAGGATCCTGGAGGGGGCATGTGTTTTGTGGATCTGGAGAAGGTGTATGACCGGGTACCCCGGGAGATACTGTGGGAGGTGCTGCAAGAGTATGGGGTGAGAGGGTTCCTTTTAAGGGCAATTCAATTGTATGCCCAAAGCGTGAGCTGTGTACGGATTCTCGGCAAAAAGTCGGACTTGTTTCAGGTGGGGGTTGGTCTCCGCCAGAGCTGCGCTTTGTCACCAATCCTGTTTGTGATATTCATGGACAGGATATTGAGTGGGGAGGGGTTGCGGTTCGGTATAAAATGTCTCTGAGCATATGCTTAAAGGTAGGGTCAGTCATTCTTTCTAACTTCGAGCTGAAATCAAAACAGTATCGCTCTGCGGTCCTCCGTAATGATTCGATACTTCTACACAGCCCTGGCTCCGTACATATTAACATAAACAAAGTGGGGAACACCACTCATATCAACAAAGCCGTGGCACTACGCTTTGCTTCACAATGCATTTCGATGTGTGATGCGACCCCGGGGAGCGATACTGTTTTGATTTGAGCTTAAAGTTAGCAAAAATTACTATTATGAGGGGGTCCTTGGACATTTTTCTCCCGTGTAAGGGGTCCCTGGCCCAAAAAAGGTTTGAGAGCATTATGCAAAACACACACACACTTACACACACATTAACTCAGTATGTGCTCCTTGAATACCTAGTTCCAATTTGAAGGATAAGAACAGTGTAATTTGTCTTATTGTCAACAACGCCTACAAAACAACAACATCCTAGAATTATTTTCTCTTAGTGGTATTGTCTAAATTCATATTCATGGTAAATTAATTGAATTGAGGATTTGATTGTATACCAGCATACCATATGGCTGTACATGCTGATGTCATTATTCTAACATAATGCTTATTAAAATAACTGTGTGCATGACCTATCCAGCTTTTGACACACGTTATAATTGTGCAGTATGTCGCTTTGAATAAAAGCATCGGCTATATGCTGTAAATACATATGCAGAATTATGTTGACCATATATGTGACTTGGCACAGTGGCATTCTATAACTTCACAGATATGAGCTATACCTGCTGGGGACTTTTTGCAGATGATGTTGGCTATAAGAAAATGATAAAATTGCACTGGCCTTACACTGGTTAAATACAGTATACCTGCTGTTGTTGCGGGACATGCATTGACGTTTTCCTAGCAGAGGCATTTCTAGCGGCAGGACAACAACACAATCATAATGGCTTTATGTGAGGCCCAGTAAATGTACAGCGATGTACTGTAACCATCACTGTGGGTGCGTGAGCGCGCACGCTCGTGCACATGAGATCGTGCGCACATTTTTCGGGAGTGAGAGAAGGCAGCCTGGCTGTGCTGGGCCTGTGGCTGTTGCCATGACGACCAGTGATAGCACCGCATGCTACTCATGCTTATAGTCTGAGGCGCTCCGTGTATAGCGCGCTGGCGTCTCAGGCAAAACCAGCGAATCAGCATCATCCGTCCGTCTGCTCACCTCCTTTGTCTGTCTTCCCTGAGTTCCCTCCCGCCCTCCCTGCCTGCAACCCCTTCCTCTCGACACTCATAGTGACATCACAGTGTGTGACATCACCAGAGCCCCGAGCTGATCAGGATGCAGAGTGCATGTTAGCCCCCCCCCCCCCCACACACACTGAACATGCTCAGAGCACAGCTCCTTCGCCTGCATGACGACGTTTCTGCTGTTACTGACACACAAGGCAATACAGCCACACATCAATGTGCGCTTTCATGGCTGACTATTACATACTATATATATATATACATGTACAGTATATACCACTTAATGAACGAGCTATATCCTAAGACGGTTGTATTGTAGACATAAATGGAAGAACGTGGCTTTAGGCCTGCGTGCTAGGCACTGTGTAAACACACACCTGAAAAATATAAATACAGGCCAGAAGAGTGAGAACATTAACTGGAGAGAACACCATTGAGGGGAAGGGGGAGGGAATGAAGAGGTCAGACAGACCCTATATAACACACTGAAGCGCCCATCTTTGGCGTAAACAAGAACATCAAATCCCCAATCTGTAGTATACGTCTTGGGGCAGAAGCTAGACATAGCATGGGAGAAGAAACAAGGTCACACTGCTAACTGTTGCAAGTATTGAGCAAAACAAGACATCATCCTCCGATGATTATTTTGCCATTATCTGTATTCTACAAGTCACAATTGTTATTATATGTATGGTTTTGTTAGAATACACCTTTAACTTAATGCTTCTATTCAACTGTCATGCCCTCATGCATGTTTTATGTCTCACTCAGGTCAGAATTGACACCGCAGCAGCATCCCTGACTTAATGTCCTGTTCATATTGACCAGAAAAATGCATCAAGTTGCATTCTGGGTAGCAGCAACGGTCAGATATATCCCCTTAGCACATTCAGCACGTAGGCAGGGATGAACATGGAACACAAAACACCAAAAAGCTTTTGTGGCGTCATATGAGGTGCATTGCTATGGGTATGGGTGGAACGTGTTGTGTGCAGGTGTCAGAGCAGGGCTGTGTTTCTGGGTCTTTCCTACCTTGTTGGAGGCCATCTCGCTGACCGAATGTCTGGTCTGCAGGGTCTCCAGCTGGTCCAGGCACCAGTCCAGCTCCTCCAGGGTCTCGGTAGCCAGCTTCTGGTAGGCTTCTTCTGCGGGTGCGAGACAGGAGGGCAGCGGGTCAGTAAGGGCCCCCTTCAGAGTGCTATCGGGTGCTCCAGGCCCAGGTTCCCCCCGCCCACGTACAGTTAAGCTGGGATACCCCGAGTGGACACATGGGTGATTCTTCATGCCGACAGAAGAGCCGACAGTGTGGCCCGAGAGCAGGGCCCGCTGACCGGCGGCGCTCCTCAGGCAACCAGGTCGCCGCGTCGAGCCTCACATGAGCAACCTCCACAGGGACCTACAGTTCAAACCTCGGGTTCCCCCACTTTCCTCCAGGCAACACCAGAGTCACATACGATCCCAGAGAAGGAGAGAGAGGATGGTACAGAATCCTAACTGTGAGCGACACCGTAGTGTCCAAACGGTAACGGAGAACACCAAGGGAACACCAAGAGCCTCGCTTACTGTACTGTAGCCTCAGCGTGTGCCAAATGAGGGTAATCCGCACGTACCTATTCACCTGCCATCTCCCATACGCAAGACACAACCGCCCAGATCGCTCCTAGCACGCAACAGTCGTCTATAGTCCAAAAGAGAGGTGTAATTCCAGTCATGAAGCAGGATGAACAGCAGTCTGTTTAGCAGGCCCATGTCTGACACGGGAGAGATGGAGGGGTGGAGGGTGCGGAGGTGTGGAGGGATGGTGGGGAAAACGAGGATCCGGTGAAAAGGCTCAGATCAGGTTAGGTTTCACGTGAACGTGTTCCAGAGCTGAGCCCAGGCGAGATCGGAGGTAGCATCCTGAGACACTTCACCAGATACAAAGACACGCGCGCGCACACACAATCACATGCACAGACAGAAAGCTAACCATAACATTTCATCACCACCACCATCATCATCATCATTGTGCCCCCTTATCTTCCCTGCTGGTAAAAACGTCCATGCTATTCGGACACGTCTGGTCCTCTGCTACTGTGTGTATGAAAGAGTGGGTGCTCCCTATAGATGCTGTGTGTTTTAGGGGAGTGGGCTCGCTGTTGCTCCGGCGTCCCTGGTAGTCAAACGTGCTTCTCTCCCCGAGATGTACCTAAAGCCTGAGAGGACTGCACTGTGGATGGGGAAGGGGCAGATGCAAAACGTGGATCCGGATCCGCGCTGGCAGAGCGGAGATGGGAGCCCCCTGCCAGTGTCTGTTTAACCAGTGTGTTTCTGCATGGAGATACACAGGATCAAAGCGAACGTAAAAGCCAGGAGCAAGGCAGACTGGCGAGAGAGTTACATGCGCTCGTACCAAGCATCATGTTGTCTCTCTCTGTGCTCTATGTTCCATATCCAATGAAAGGAATATATATATATAACTGAAACCAAGCCACCTATATTGTTTCATAGCTCAGAAATAGCATATACGTTACCAAGCAGCACTTTTATAAAAGCACATTATGTATTCATTAAATATGACTGTAACGTGTGCCACATGTCCCAAGGGGGACTGTACAGTACCGTAATTGCTGTTCTCATGTACTGTAGAGCCATCCAGGCCGCTGATTAAATGTGTCATGGCACAGACAATGGTGGACACAGTCAAAGGGTGTATAATGTCATAATGCCCAAACCCCAAAAAGGCGCACTTCTAGAAAATGTCACCTTGTCAGAAGCTAATTTATATTGATGTCTTGACCAATTTGGGACAGGCAGGGCTTTTAATGCCATGTGATCTCAGAGGGGGATCACTTTGGCTGAGATCCAGTTACTGTACACACACAAAAAACGACCAAAAAACAAACAAACAAACAAACCAAATCCAACACAAATACTGTGGTGGATTTGGTAGTATGGTGCATTGTACACAAGTGCAACTGTACTATACGGTATATTGTTGATGCTAATGATGCAGCATGCACCTTTACATCCAGGCTGGTTCGGCTTTTCTTTGGTTGATCATATGAAAGGTTATATCTGCTGTCATTGATTAGCAACTCATAAACTGCTAAATCTACATTACGCTGCGTTTCCCAAACCGTCGGATATAGTTTCCACAAAAGCTGCCACTGTCAGAACATTGAAGATATTATTAATAATAATAATAATAATAATATATAAAAGATTGACTTTTAACTGAAAATAAACTTGGGGCTAACATGTATATGGTGCATGGTGTACATAACTCCAATAATAAGTTACACAGCAGCCATTTCAGCATCATGTAAGGTACATTTTAGTAATGCTCGTGTCTGCATGTAGAGTATAACAGAAGATCAAACTATATCCCTTAACCCGGTTTCACAATAGAAACAAAAAATGTTTCCTTGTATTTTTGCATTAGCCTCCCTCCTCACACAATGATTTCCTTCCTCTTATCCCCCCCCTTCCATTATCTCATTTCTGCCCCGCTCTATTTTCTTCCCCTCCTCCGGCCTCTCGTCCTTCCAGTCCCCCCCGCTCTGTCTCTCTCTCTCTCCCCCTGGTGTGGTGTCAGTGGCTGGGGTGCTACTCTCTCTGACAGCAAGCTGCACTGACGTCAATGGCATTCTTCTCATGCTTAGTGCGACATCAGACACCGGCGCTCAGAGAGGCCACTCTGCTGCTTAGACGCGAGGCTGCAGCCAAACCGCGCAGCGGAACCGCTCGCTGCCGGAGACGGAGCCAGATAGGCGGGCAGAGGGTGACGATGTGGGGAGGAGGAGTTAGAGAGCGTGGGAGGAGACAAACGGCAGACAGGAAGAAATATTACCAGCGAATGCATCAGTGTGTAAATCACTCTAGATAATATAATTGGTTGCTTATGGATTCCACAAATGGTATCAGCGCATTCTGTTGTAATGCATCGCTGCAAAAGACTATTTTACAGAAGAGTATTTTACAATATGGTAGTACTGTATTGATCTAACGCTGATACTCAAGTAAGTAAAAGTAGAGTTACTGTTTCTTCTCAATAAGTAGTAAAAATAATGTAACACAACCTTTCTTTCTTTCTTTCTTTCTTTTTTCTTTCTATCTGAACAGCATAGCATGATAATCCATAAACTTGGTGCAAAGTGTCTGCTCATTGCCTTGTTACAGCATACAGTATGCTTTCCTCTGTGATAGGTCAAAGGTGAAATGTCACAATGTCACAGCATATCTATTTTGAGATAATTTAGCGATGTTTTTTAAATCTTTTTACTGATAAAAATCCATTGCCAGGTCACAGATAAATGCACTGAGCTGGAGGACAAAGATATCAAGATGGATGAAGAGCAGTGGAGCCTAAATGTGGACTGGACACTAATACCAAAGATATTATAATTATATAGTTAAGATAGAGCATTGTAATGCATTTTAGTGAGCGTGTCACCAATGGCATTTTGCAGTGGAGGCTAAATCTACCAGGCATGGCCTGATACAAAGTCAATTCACCTCAAAACACCTGTTCGTTCTGGCCTGCATAAAGGTTGAAAAGTCACCATCCCTACTTCCAAAAATCTAATGCGGAAGTGCCGTCCGTTGGAACCTCTGATAAATGATATTCTCTCTGCTACTACACCACTGCCCATGTTCCCTCTCTGTCTGATTTACAGTAACCTACTATTAATGACTCAACCCTATAATTGTCCTCCTCAGTGGCCATCTCAGCAAGCCTCTGCATTAGCAGTAGTCAATACACTCAAACAGTCGCCCCATGACTCAGGTGTGCTGCTGCTATACTGCTGGGATCATATTGGCCCTGCTTTCTAAATACAGTGCAAGGTCATCAATACCTCATATAGTAGGTCATGCATGTTGTGTCCAGCCCATGTATGCGTGATCGGGGGTTTATCAAAGTGCTTTTGAAGCGGTCGCGCCGTTAGCGACGCACCTCTGTGTGACCGGGGCCTACAGTAACAGGAGTGTGCTGGGTCCTCTCCACAGACAGCAACAGTTAGCCCGGTACAAAAATGAATACGTGCCAAAAGGTGGCAGGTTGTTATACTTGCACGTCCCTGTAGAATTGCAATGTGAGCTAGACAGGAAGTCTTCCGGCTTGTGTTAGACGAAGCCACACACACACTGTGAACCCTGCCAATCGTCCTGTTCTCGATACTTGATACATTTAGCCATCATCTGCTCTGGGCATCTAGGACAGCTATCCTACTGGAATACTGACTGAAGATCTTATCATATTTGATGAATGCCAATAAATCTACAGAATGAAGAAAACATATGGGAAGAAAAACCTTGGATATGAGTAACATTTGACAGTTTTCTTAATATTTTCAAGGTCGCGTTAACTCACAAGATAGTGGCTCTCCCGTGTATGTACATTCTTGTTTATCATTATCATAAGATTATTATTATTTATTTATTTAGTCATTCAGTCTACCATTGTCTTTTCTATCTCTCCCTCTTTTCAGTTCAATTCCCTCCTCACACATGTTGTGACATGTCTGATTTAAATGGGTGTACTGCTGCTATGGTGCCATTTTACACCAATTTAATTGCGTTTCAAATTAAAGGCAGGGGCAGTCATTCTCGAGAGCACTTGCAAATTTCGAGCTCAAAGCAAAACAACATTCCTCCGCGACGCCACCCCCCCACACACACACACGGAAACCCATTGTGAAGCAAAGCGTAGTACCAGGGCTTTGTTGATGTGAGCGGTGTTCACATTGGTGATAGAGATGTTCTTGCCATTTGGTGTGCCTTGGGCACAGAAAGGTTGAAAACTACTGCTCTAGAAAATGATGTCCATTAGAAACATGGTAACCTAAGATGATCCTACGGTACTTTACTCTACGTTCATGTTCTCTGGTTCCCCCTAGAGGTGTGTTTTTGCAAGTTCATCTATAAAACTCATGCTTCATGAAGCGGAACAAAATCATTTAAATAATAATACAGTATCCCCCCCACACACACACACACACACACACATACAACGAATCCTAACACTTCCAGTCAAGTCAACATACCTGTGAAGGAGGTCTTGGTGATGGGCGGTGGATTAGTACACATGGGTGATCTCCTGAGAGAAACACACACACTATCAGGTTACGGCACAGAAAAATAATTCATCTGTCCAAACTCAACTGTGCACAGCACACTTGTTAGCTTGACCTCATATCTTTATTTTATCATATCTTATTTGATCCAAGCTACAGAGTTAACTGCTGTTGCAGTACTATCAGTGACCAGCAGAGGGCACACCAAACTAGAAGTTGCAGTCTCCACAGCTAAGGCTGGCACACACTGTACTCTAAATACTGTAGGCTTCTGATTTTGTGAGCTTTTGAAAGAATATGGAATATGAATCAAATATTGTGATTTGTACTATGATGTAACAATAATGCATATTGAATAACGTACTTATTGGATGTTCTCTCTTGCTGAAGATTGGTCAGTGCACCAAAATTGTTCCGTACCGTCCTCAAACTGGCAAGAACCTGACAGAACAAGTAAGGAAACATTCATTTTAATTCTTCAACACAGGGAGATTATATATTAACACAGGTTTAAAAAAAAAATGGCACCATCCCTCACCTGTGCAAATGGCGTTACAATCATATCATCCCCATGGCTGTGAACACAAGATAGAGAGCAATATTAGTTAAATCACTGGATTCACTGGGCTCATATTAGCAACACCTATGGATGCTGCAGAGCACAAAAGAGACACGGCAATCTCTTGGATTAGGATCCGTATTTTACATACACACATTGACATGTATGCGTCAGCTCCCAGCTGAGCCCATATTGTACCTGGTCCCCCTTTTCAGAAAACACTTAAATAATACGTCATGAAGGCAATCAAGGCTCAAAGTTAGAAGTCAGAATAAAGGTACAGCTAGAAGCTCCGTCCCACGCATTGAAACACATTGCATAGCCAAGGGCATTGTGTGTGTGAGCAATGTGAGCCTTTTTGTGGGCTCTCAGGGCTGTGTAGAAGAACCAGATTTAGTTTTTCAGCATGCACAGAAAATGGCAAGCTAGCGTAATGCGGGGAGATATTTGGTGAATTTGACAAAAAGTGTATTTGCTTACAATGATCTTAAATAGCTGACTATACCTTTAATAAAAAAAGGCCACTGCTCAATTCCTAATCCTGTCTGATACTATCCTAGTCTCACACAATATTATATCACTCTGTAGCCATGCGCACTTGCATAGTGGGGTTTGTCATTTATGAAACACGTACACGTCTAAATGACGTTATAACATCTATTGTTCTCAAGAGATTGGATGCTGAGATACAGAAAAACCTGCCTACATTCCACATGGCTGTTTTTTAGGCAATCACAATGTTGTCTGGCTGAACAGTTGGCCAGGTGACCGGGTGTACTAGTGACACAGTCTATTACACAATCTATTAGGAGATATCCTTGCCAAAGGCATACTAAATCATAACGCATGCCACATCACAAACTGAAATCTTTACTGCTGATCGAGACATGACATGTTCTCATGTTGAAAGACAAATGGAAGGTATTTTACAGAAATATCTTTAGCTATATTTAGCGTGGGTAAGAGATAAAATAGATATATTAGGGTCAAGAGCAAGAGGAGAAATATTCTAGTTCTGGAGCGAGTATGAACTGGCTCATTTGAGATTAACATAGTTTTCAGTGCCTTATGGGACATTTAAATGTTTTTCCAATGTTGTTTCAGCATTTGAAGTTGTTATGCTTCACTTAAAATATAAGATTAATGTCAAAGTTGAAATGAAAAGTGTTTATATTGGCATACAGTATAGTATCCAAACTGAGACTTTGAAGCTTATAGCTTTTCATAAAACTGAAAACTATGAGGAGTGAACATTATACAAATAATATTAAAACTATTTTTAAATTAGCAAATGCTTTTAACATTCATAACAATCAGGAATATATTTGAACTGTTTAACTATTAAAATGTCTCCCAATTCAAAAATCATTACTAAAACGAACATGTGCTGTAAGTTCCATACAGAGTTGAGAGTAGATTACTTTTTATCTCAGTGTCATGCAATCAATTCTCCACCATTTTAGGTTAATTTGAAGGACTAGCATGTCTGTCAATCATATGCGCCGCCCATCCACCGCAAATAAGTCTGACCTAGCTCTATCCATATGGCTTGTTCACAAGTTTGGTGTTATTGTTACTTTGGCTTTCTAAAAGATATCTGCATAAATGCAGTATTGTAAGATCAAAGGTATTCAAGGACCAACATTTGCTGCAGTCATGGCTGAACAGTATTGGGCCTGTCACTCAGGAATTGTAACAAGTTACAAGTTACTCCTTCAAAAAGTAACAATATTATTTTACTTATTACTGGGTATTAAAAGTAATTAATTACATTACTAGTTACATTACATTACTTTCACAATCACTACCCTGCCTCGGCCCTTCTGAAAAATGACAACCTGTGTAGCCACCTCATTTTATAATTGAATCCTCTTTATTGGAACAATAATGAACCTTAGGAGTCAACAATCAGCCAAAGTGAAAACATCACAGCCTCTCAAACCAGATGATTGGACAGGTGGGCTCAATTAGCCTATACCCTAAGTTAGCTAGGACCAGAAATATCATTCTTGTAAAGCAGTAATACAGCATTACTTGGATTAGTAATTGTAATATAATTACTGCCCAACATTGTGGTTGTGGAAAGAGTTTGTATTAGGTGGTTTGGAAGATGCTATTAGCATGGGCATATGATTGGCAAGAGATGTGCAACAACCTAAAATCAAAATCTTTCTAAATATATTAAATTTAATTACATGATACTGAAATAAAAAGCACTACCAATACCAATTGTTTTATGGTAGATGGCTAATTAAACAATCTACTGTGATTATAACTAATTTAGTCTGAATAAAGTTTTCACAGAAAACAAGTTCAGTAACACAAACTGCACATTTAAAAAAGTTGTTACCAATAGGGGGCAGCATCCTGAAAGGGTCATCTCTCACAAACTATAACACGGTAAAGCAGGAAGTGTAAGGTTACTGAAGGGCCTCTCTTTCAATTCAGTTTTTTATTTGTCTTTCCACTGGACTGGATAAAGATGCCCAAGTCAATATTTCAACTTCCTGTAGCAGGAAGTGTAATTGAATAGCTGTGAATAGTATTGGAAATAGAGTACAGTGTACTGTATGCCCATAAAAATTACTCTATGCTAGCTTATTGTTGTTCCAATATAGAGACCCTTTAACTGTGCAATAAGAAATGAGTAGAGGACATAGGACATAGAACATAATAGCGCTCATAAGTTTTTTGTGTTCCATTAGAAATTAGTATCTATTATACAACAGTTAGTTAGAACTATGTTTTGTTGCCGCTTATTACTATTATTATTAACCAATAAATGGCACTTGTCAAACTGTTGTAGAAAAGCAATAACACACTCGAGGTTGTGAGGCCGTGCTGATATTCAGTCTAACACACTCCCTCGTGTGTGTTATTGCCTAATTATGCAATGTCAAAGGAGTCTCGGTCACAGATAAAACTGTGCTGAAGTGTAATGTGTTGCTACCACTGTCTTGGCTATACACTGATGGACAGGGGCTAAGAATAGAGTCCTCTCTTAATGTGACACATCCAGCTGTTCATGGTCATGCAGACATCCTGCCACATTGGCATGTGTGATGGATAAAATGAAACATGTCTAAAACCAATGTTGTGAAACCAAAGAATATGAATATGCCCTGTATGATAAACTGGTATTGACACTGAGAAGTCTGAGAATAGGAAACACAAATAAATAACATTGTTGATTTTGTCAGTTTACTGACAAAGGCTTTACAATTGAACCACGTCAGCTATTTGTAAATGTATGTGACCATTAAAGTGTTACTCACCCCAGCACTGAGCCTGACTCCACCCACTACAACTTTGAAAAATGCGTCAAGGAGCTGATTGAGGGGAGGGGCTGAGAGGGGCCCACATTAACATTAACATTAACATTTGAATTTGATAACATATGAGTACCAAGTGCAGTTACACTAATCTATTTTTATTTTTATTTTTTTACTAGAACTGGGATGTGCTAGCTCACTGTTTTTTGAGTACCCTCTCCATGAAATAAAGAACACAGATTTTCATTGTGACCAGCGCAAGCTGAAGACTATTATCCACTCACATGTCGCTGGCTATGGAGGAGTTCCGGGACATGGACTTTGGCGAGAGGTCGTAGTCGCTGTCCGAGCGGTACAGGAACGACTCTCTCCGCTGGCCGTGGACGAAGTTGGCCTGCAGGACGAGGCCCGACCCTGGGCTGGCCATGGGGTCCAAGGGGCTGCGCCCGGACGATGTCCCATTATCCACATCAAAACTGCAGAGAGAGAGAGAGAGAGAGAGAGAGAGAGGGGAACAGAAGGACATGAATATACACGATGAATGTGGATCATGTTATGTGGAAGACACACGTCATTAAATGCACATAGATTATTTAGATTTTTTTCAATTTCTGTCATTAACCAACAGCTCACAATTATATAAGGGCTGAATGTAGAAACAGTAATATTCCACACTATTGTCGGAGCATAAAGATCATACACATTAAACCAAAATCCACTTAAACATCGCCATAATATATAGTTATTACTCAGGTACAGGAAACAGGGCTTCACTACTGGGAATACCTCTGACTCATGGAAAAAAGCCCCGTCCTCAATGGGTGCCACCATTTCCCACCATGATGTAACAGTGAGCTCCTTAGTGTCTCCCAGGTGCCCATGGTGACGACTAACTACGCTATATCTGCTCTATCACCAGGGCTGCCAGACAATCCCATAATCCCTGCTGCTGTAGATGTTGGGGTCACAGGGGGGGATTCCCTTGACGGGTGACGCATGAGATGCGCAGGAGATACACTCTTATGGGAGCAGCATTATGGAGTAAAGCTTGGGATTCACCAAAGGGATAAGCCAACAACACGAGACGAAGGCGTCAAATTATCCCTGCTATTGGCTATAGCGACTTTGTATGCAAATATCATTCGGTGTATCGAACTGTGTAGACATGAGATGTTATAGTTTCCGCACTAAGGTAGGTAAAGCACGACCACTACTGTATGTCTTACACACAGACCCAGTTCTGACAGAGAACGCATTCCTTGATGAAAATAGACTTGAATGTTTGTCCAGTGTCTCCATGTTTATACATTCCTCAGCAATAAACAACACCT
>JAODUE010029126.1:0-21830 GCA_027564755.1 Amblyopsis hoosieri
ACAGTTTCACCTTCTTGAACATCATTAAACCCTGGATAAAGGAACAAAAGTCTATGGAGTCTTGATTGTAAAGAAGCATTTACCTGACTGTTAGCACTCAGTTGCATAGAACAGTACAAACACAAACCCAAACATTATTTACATGTATGTAGTTTTATTATATAGTGCAAGACATGTTTGTACATGTACATGCTTCAATAAATACTTTTATAATTTCCCCCTTACCCTGAAGAATATTCTCAAGTTAATAATCCAATCTGTTTATAATAGTTTAACTATTAAGGATATGATAAAAGCTGTCTGCAGTGTATACACAATATGCTTTTAACTATATTTATGTTTTCTTTTACATTTGAGGTGCGAAGTAAACCAGTACTTCAAACCACACTGACCATATACAGTAAATCTTCCACACTATATATTAGAAAACATTAGTGTATTTTCCTGAGAATGCTGCATTACTGATTTAGGGCTATACCGGAAATAAAGACAACCAGCCATAAGTGCTAAAGACAATCTGATCAACTGGGAGAAGATTATGTGAGACTGTCCTGGTGCCAGATGACTATTGTGTTTCTGCTTGTCTGGGTTGCTCCTTAGGTTCTGAGTGATTTGCATTTGTTACAGAGGTGGTCTTGTTATACATATTCCAAATTATTTTAATAAACCAAATGTTTTCTTTAACAGCTGTTAACCAGTCTTTTTAACAGATCTTCAAGAGCTTCATTTTACAATGTCCTGTAAAGTTAGTCTCCTCTAACGTTAGTCTCCACATCTAGAGTGTCACATAAGCTAGATGTTGTGTCCCACTTTCCACCATTCTGCTGTTAGACTGCATTTAACCAAACCTTGCTGCCTGCCTATACTCAACATCCATGTCAGTCACTCTCAGTTCAACTCAGAGCAAGTCATATGGCTTAATCATCAACCTAAGAGGCTCTAGAAAAGCATCTGTTGACTCACACTGTCTTTAACCAAACAGTCAGCCACTACAACCTTGTCAACTACTTTGCTTACTGCTTGCTGTCTTTTGGCACCAGCAACACACCCTGACATGCCTTAGGAGACATGTTTAAGCACTGATAGGCCATAAAGACTCAGTGAGGAATAAAACAACCCATAGGCCTCTTCTAAATGGTAGTTGATTTGGGCAAGCAGTCATTATTGGTCACAGCAGTGCTTTATAAGCCAACATAGATGTATCTTTACATAGTGTGCTCCAATAGAGAAATAACTCCTAGAATTGAAGTGACACATGTTCTGTTAGCATGGCAGCTCATTGCAAGCACACACTTATGCACACACACACACACACACACACACAATGTGCTTGTGACTGTATGATGTCATCATCCAGTTGGAAACTTGGCATTATGAGACAAAAGCGTTTTTTCAGAACATACTGCAATTTGTATTGGTTCTTTACTTTCAATGCAACTTTCTTGATGGTATATTCATCTGCACTTTAATTATAAAAGTTATAGTTGTGAGTTTAGAAGTAGAATGTGGCCCATCAAAATGATTCTACCTTTAGATAAAAAATGTAAATTTTATCAAGTCACAATGTTCCGTGGTGTAATCAATAATGTATGTTGTGTAATATGTATTATTGTAGATTGTGTGAGACGCACACAGACACACTTGTTTATTTCAATTTTGTTCCGACTATGTATGATTATAGGCTACGGAGTCAATATTTAGAATGTGCAGGCTAAGCAAAACTCACTTGTTTGTTTTTCTTCTGCTACTGTGTGTGTGTGTGTGTGTGTGTGTGTGTGTGTGTGTGTGTGTGGCAGCTTGTCTGTTAGCAGATGTCAGGTGAGATGATATAACACAGCGTTAGACCAATACTGATTACATTATTCAAGATAAGTATTTTAAAACACTTTAATTGAACTGCATGCATGCACAGTATCTGCCTCACAGTACGGTATAATCCATAAATATAAGCAGACGTGGCTAAGCATTCCCCTAGTTGTACTGAAAATGGAAATCTGATACCAATAATAAAAAAAAAAGTGTATTGTATTAAAAAAAACTTGTATTGTAAATCATATTTTTTAAACTCACTTAAATGAAAATAGGCATATTTATTTAGATGTTACATTTAGATCTGTTCCCTCTCTTAGTTCAGTTCTCATACTATTTTGGCTTCTGTATGTATCTACTTTCAATTATTTTCCAAACCTTCATTTCCTGCCCCTTAACCAGACTACCAGACTTGGCCTACAACATTGTTTCAATATAATAATAGAAAAGGAATACATAAATATACGTATTACTGTAATGTAAAATAATTTAACCCTAATGGTTACTTAAAATGTGTACACTCATTTAGGTGATGTAGCCAATGTAATTTGGTTTGATTGACAGCTGACATTTGGCACTACATTAGCTGGAGATTCTACATAGGCTAAAATATAATAGACATTAGGCATAGAAAATGATTATTCATCAACCCGAGTGAACAGTCTGCACTATTAACTAATCAGTCTGGAAGGAGTAGTTGGCAAGTTTACTTGGACTCTGAAGCTAGCTGGCCACGTTAACGTTGCAGTCCGGTTGAGTGGTTGCATTTTGCCTGCCCATGCTGAAATACATTTAATATAAATACATTTAAATATTTTCATATTTATATTATATATTTCTGTTCTTTTCTACTATTCTAATAGTGGTTTAGACCAGTAAAGTAGTAATTAGCTTGAAAAACAAATTAAAGGATATGTAGACAATAGAAGCACACACACACACACACACACAAACAATTAAACTATGCACAAAAAGTAGGGACATTTGGGGTCATCTTGGGCGTGCTGTTCATGCCAGAGTGACCAACACAACCATGTTGGCTGAAGAATGGGATGCCATCCCACAGCAGGCTGGTGACCAGCATGAGGGGGAGGTGCCAGGTTCTTTCACACGCTACTGACACTCCTGTATGTTAAATAAATACTTTGTTACATTGCCAATATATCCAATGGTATAATATTTATTGACAATAACCAACAAAGAAATAGTCTACCTAACACAAGCAACTGTACTTTTGGTGTTATGTTTTATAATTTTGCTGTTCTTCCTTCTGTTTCTGTGCTTATGTGTTGTATAGGCCTACATTGCTTTATTAGTTCATTATTGGATGTGTTTGCTATTTTCCCACAGAAAATGGAGGGGGGGGGGGGTTATACAGCTTTAGGCCTACATCTCACTGGCTTGCTGTCTGACCATTATCTTGAAGTCAGTAATGTACATGCCAGCAAAAATAATAAAATGATAGACTGAGGTTATGAAGGCTATGAAATATCAGATGAGGGTAACAATGCAAAAGTGCATTTTCCTTAGTGTCATTCCAGTTTGAAAAAATATGCTTGAGTGAAAATGTTTCATAGCATAATGCTTTGTCAAAACTAAGTTAGTAACAAGAGATTCCGACGTGATAATCGAGGGGTGAGACCCAAAGGAGCTTAAGTGACTTTTTGGGTGAAACAGAGATATATAAACTACGCACAAAAAGTAAGGACATTTGTGAACACTTGTGGGGTCAGCTTGGGCACATAGTTTGTGCCCAACACAACCATGTTGGCTGACTTGTGACAAAGGCTGGTTGAAGAATGGGATGCCATCCCACAGCAGTGTGTGACCAGGCTGGTGACCAGCATGAGGAGGAGGTGCCAGGCTCTGTATGGTTCCTCCACACACTACTGACGCTCCTGTTTGTTAAATAAATACATTGTTAAATTGACAATATGTATTGTTTCTTAAGACTAACCATCCAATCCACCACACAAGAGTCAACAGCAAAGAAGAGCTGCTTGGCAAATGTTTCATGGGTGCAACCCATAATCAGCTCTGCTGCTCATCCCACAAATGCATGTTCCTGTACTAATACATGTGGCACCATTTACAAGGGAAATAATCAGGCTTTCCAATGGGATGAGATCTATTGCAAAGAAACATTGTCACAACAAAGAATGAATCTAGCAAACACAAATTTCATTACATATTTTGTTATGTTTATATCAAATGAAAGCTCTTAATTAGCTATTTCTACTTCCAAAAAGGCAAAAGTAAATTTTTTATGAATTTGCAAATATTCATTAAAAAACTAAAGACTTGATCGCTGAACATACTAAGCCAGTTGGTGCTAAAAGGTCATAACTGCACTAACGCCCTTTTGGCATTGTACAATGTATATTCACAAAGCCTGTGGTAAGTATATTTGATATAATAATTTTATTTTATATTAATTTGGTATTTAATGTTATTTTTTAAAAATTGCTATTTCTTTTAAAACTCTATGTATTGCTTTGTTCATATTGTCCATAGATGGACCGATACTTATGCCCCTCTGATTCTCACCCCAGACCCCCACCCCCAAAAAAAACACAGAATTATTACACCTTTATATTTATGATTCTGAATTACAATCCAGTTCACCTTTCACCTGAACAAGGCATCATACTGTGCCTAATACAGGCTTGCCTGTATTAAATGTTGCACAATGAGCTCACCTTCCTGTAAATGATTCAGATATGCCTTGCTCTGCCACTGTGACAGAAAACAGATATGAAGAGAAGGATATACTGTGTTTAAATCAAACATAAACTTTGAATTTCAGACCACCCTGGCTGGATCTAAATACTCCTCCAAATGCTCTCTAAAGCTGCCTACCGAATAAACCCATATTTGTACCTCGAGGATAGGGCAGACTTCACACACACACACACACACACACATACAGAGTCTATTTAACTACAATGTATTGTTCTTATTTGGGATACATTACATCACAGAGATGCTGTTTTGTATCTTTCTGCATTTCAAGGAACCGCACCTGGTATACCATATAATTCACACTGATATTAAAGGACAACGCAGAATGCAGGACAGTTTTTACTATCTCTCACTGCTTAGATTCAGTATATATCAAATGCATGTTATCACCAGGGGGAAAACATTATGTATGGAATGGGAAAAAAGCAATGTTTGAGAAGCCAAATTGGATGCAGAAACTAATACACTGGTTCAAGAGACGTGATTTTTGAGGACAGAGGTAGTGAAACATTTAGTCTAATATTGTGGCTGTTGCTATAGGCAGCACAGACAGGCATTCAGACTGTGTCCAGATTCTCATGTTGTCTGCCTTTTAAAGAAAACGTTACAATAAAGAGCAAGCAGCTTGGCAGCACAAAGCAGGCTAGAAGAGTGTAATTTTAACCTCCTTGATAGAACCAATCAGTCATCGGCTATCAACTAAGACTATAGCATGGCCTTCCCAGCAATACGATTTCAAGCTCTCACAATAGACTTTCAGTCTCCAGTGATTCAACATTTGCATTTACATTTATCCAAAGCAACTTACATGTGGTACATTTGTCAGTAGTTGGACAGGTCATATGCCAGCAATTATAAGCAAACAATATTCTAAATAGAACAAATGCAGCATAATGTCATTATACCTGTTACCACTTAATCAACAATATAATATACAATAGGTAATGGCCTAGCTAATAAAGCGCATACATATTTTTTCTTTTTTTTAATAAATATTGAGAGAAGTAAGTGCAATACTTAAGAGCATGAGAAGTTAACAAAAGGATCCAGAGATGACACTCTTAGACAGGAGAGAGTGCTAAGAGGTCGTTGGTGAAGGTACCAGGGCGTGTTGGTTGGAGTGATCCACGTTTCTGTCAATGCCAGGAAATGTAGAGACTGAAGGCCGACAGGGTCTCTGTTTTCTTGACAGCTGACTGGCAGTTCCAGAGACCACCGGCTGCAACTAGGTGTGTGGTAAAAGAAGGAGGAATGTATCTCTATATCTAGGTCGCGAGCGGTGTCTGTGTGCTCTGCGAGCACGTTAGTACAGTAATAAAGGAGAAACACATGATAACAGGAATAGATGTCGGTAGGGAACTTAGTCTGGTGGCAGTGGGGTACTTGACTCCTTCGAGGACTTCCACAGGGAGACTTCGTCTAATTGCATCCACTGACTTTGTGCATACACTAGCACCCACCGCTGTAGACACCAGTGCATTCAATGCATTCTATTGTTGCATCAACACATTATATTATTCAATGCATTCTGTTGTGTTGATACTGTGCATGTCATAGAGTTGTCAGTCACCTCATGCAGGTTATACAGAGATCTGCAGTGTTAAGTCTCCAGAGTGCATACAGGTGCCAGCCCACCCCTGCTTCACAGTTTAAGAGGTTGGAGCAGCCCAGCGAAAAACAGACCTAAGGTAACATAACCTAAGGTACTCCACCATCACATTATACTAGCTTCCCCAGAACCCAAAATGTCTGCCCCAGCTCAAAGTTATACTGCTTGTATTCAGAACAAACTTGTGGATAGCTGTATTCAGTAAGAGCATAAAACAATATTTTTTACCACAAAGGCAATTTTGATCATGATAAGCACTAAAGGCATACAATAATTGTTTTCCTACTTACTTATTTTTTCCTTCTGTAGTTTTTGAAGGAAAGGGGAATTGATTGAGATGCATTAGGTTATGATTCAGTGAGGAATTATATTTTTCTTGTATGTATACCTGTAGCATAGTGCCCAAATCAAATGAACCAAAAATACTGTAATTAACAAATGATGTGAATAAGCATGCATTTACTGCTGCCACCAGCATTCGCTATGACAAGCACTTTATCATGCAAACAACAGCACATTATAGTCATCTCTTCATTACCTCTGGGCCTTCAACAAAATATGTCTCATGTCATTAATTAAAACCCAGGATCAGATTAAATCTTTGCTGTTGCCTAACACAACATTTGCATGTGTTTGGTCTTATAACGTCTCCCACATTCACATGCAACCAGGACTAGGTTACAATGCACAATGGAATTGAGGTCCTGGCATCAAATGCTCTGCTTTTGTCTCTGGGAAGAGCGTGTACGTGATTCTATCTCTGTGGGTTTGCAAACTCAATGAATCCTTAAACAGTTTAGCAGCCTGGTCTCATTACCAAATTAGACACAGATAACTGATGAATGTTTAGAAAAAGATGACCCCCCTCATTTTCATAGTATTGAATCACCAGATTATACTGCAGTTCTTTCACACAGAAGTTCAAACAGCAGTGGTCTGTTCAAAGATGTGGAGGATTTTTTCCAAGTTGCCCTTTTGAGACAATGGCTCCTCTGTGTTGCATTCTTGTTGTGGCCTATATCCAATACCTGTGTTGAGCAGGTATTTCCTTCAAGAGGAATGTTATTTTTAAGAGAGGAAAATTCACACAAAATAAAAATCAATACCCCCTCTCTGGTATTGGCTATTGTTCAGTTGTAACTGACATTTCAATATATAGAGAGCATGGTATTACATGCGGCCTTTCAGATATTGTGGTTAAAACAACATAACTAGGTAATTAATCAGCTTGGTTATGACAATTAATACAATTTAATGCTGTGTCAAAAACCATGGTAGTTTAGGCTATGCGGATTTCCTTTAAATGTAGGTATCATTAATCTCAAACTTCATAATTGCTTTACCGTCCTCATTGGTAATGGCATATCCAGTTCTGTCTGGAGTTAAACATTCCTGTCCAATCATTTTCACAGCCTTGTGTGCCTCCCTGCATAGTCCCACATGCTGAGTTGAGACGGTGTAGATAGTAACATGGTAATGCTTTTCCTGTTTTAGGGTATATCTAGTTCCTAATCTATTCTGTTAAACACAAAAACTCTGGCCTCAATGTGTCTTGTTTATAAGACAAAATGGGTTGAAGAAAAAAAAAGGTTGGCCTGGACATGAACACGCATGCAGACAGAGTTATGTGTCTTAAATTGTCATTATAGCCTGATGTGTATTTTGGGGAGATTCATTAACTTTGAAGTCTTTGTACTATACAAAGCCAAATCATTGATGGCTTTTTACATCCACAGAGGGAGGCACTTAACATATCAGGCCTGATTTACATGAGGGACAGACATGGATCCAATATTTTGCTTGTAGAGCTATAATATTACAGTATAGGCAAAAAATTTTTTAAAAGCCCATGTTATTATATTGTAATGGTTCTATACCTTAATATAGAAAAATATATGAATGCATTCTGCCTCTACTCCGAGTTCCTCGAGCCGCTGCTCCTTTACGAAAGGAGCCAGTTGAGGTGGTACGGGCATTAAGGATGCTCCCTGGGCGCTTTCCTAGGGAGGTGTTCAGGCACGTCCAGCTGGAAGGAGGACCCAAGACTAGGTGGAGAGATTATATCTCCACATTGGCCTGGGAACGCCTCGGGATCCTCCAGTCAGAGCTGGTTAATGTGGCTTGGGAAAGGGAAGTTTGGGGTCCCCTGCTGGAGCTGCTGTCCCCGCGACCCAACTACGGATAAGCGGATGAGGATGGATGGATAATTGTAGTCTGCCTCAAAATAAATGCTGTATTTGTAACAGAAAATGTTCAAAGGTGGCCTCATAAGCATTAGATGCCCTTACTACTGTATATTTGATTCCTTTGTGTGTAGAAATTATAGTAGATTCAAATAAATGAATAGGACATATAACTCTTAATTTCCATGAGCCAGTAAATACTAGGTGGGCGTGGGGTGCGCCAGTGAGGGCCTGGAGGTCAGGCGGGGAAGACAGGGGCATAGGCCGGGCAAGGGTGCACATAGACAGGCGTGGGGACCGACAACGGGGGCTTGGAGGTCAGGCGGTGGGACTTATAAAATATTCACCCCTCTCTATTTGATTGCATTGATCTACCAGGGGTAGTCCCTGGCAGGGGTAGTCCCTGGTAGACCAATGTATTCCTATGGAGCAGGAAAATAATCAGAGGTCCCTGTTACAAGAAAGAGCAAAAGCAAGGAGAAAAGCAGTTGGCAAATGTATGAAGTTATTCCCCCACCACCCCAAATCTTGGGAGGCACTTCCAAGTTCAGCGAATGATCATGGCAATTCAGAGTTTGTGTGTAATGACTTTTGACAAAAGAGGAGACTAGCAGAAGAGAATGTCTGTCTATGCGCAAGCATTTGAGCTAATCTATTCTTGAGAACCACATTCCAATTCTGGAATAGTTATTATATGCAAGTCGCCATAAGCAACCGCATGTACGGTTTACAGAACCAACGCACTCCCCTCTAAAATAACGGAGGACACTGGACTGTTTATAACGAGTCTAGAGAGCACAATCATTAGTGTTCACTGTATCTCTCTCCACATTCAGAATGTTAGGTGAGATTAAAGTAACTCAAGATGTCATAGACATGCTGGCTACTCTCATAACTGGGCCTTGTCCCGGCATGGCTGTAGCCCAACTCTGATGGCGGTTTGGTTCTGCTATGCATTATACACTACTACCCCTTAAAGTGCAAATGCAAGTGGAGGCCCAACTGAATACTGAGTTTTTTCAGAAAGACAAACGTCATCTAAGAAATAATGTTATCATTCTCACACACCTTGTAAAAAATGTTTTAGGTGGCATATTATAATATATACGTATATAATCACATACTGTATGAAGAAGCATTATGCAGAGCAACGAATCAGCTCCCATTCAATTTTCTACATAATGGAATATATTTTTACCATTTGCTAAGGTCATTAGCATTGCAATTACTAGTAAAAATAGTTAATTATTTAAAAGTTAAGGATTTTATATAAGGAGTTTATATATATATTTGATATTATTAAAGTGTAACTGCACCCAGCTCTGAGCCTGACTCCTCCCACTACAATTTAGAAAAATGTTTCTAAAAACTGAGATTTTGTCAACACCAGCACCGATGTGTCTCATCAGAGTTCAGTCATATTAGATTTACAGCTCAAAAAACAAATTTTAGGGTGCAATTGCACTTTAATTAACTTATCTATGTCATGCTGCCTTAGTAAGCCAAGTGGAATAAATCTCTGCCAAATTCATAAATTCGTAGTAGTGAAGGCATGAAAAACTCTGGAATCACGTAGAATGCTTTAATCTCTAATTGGAACAGGGTTCTTTCTATTGGCTTGAGTGTGGACATACAGTATATGTGTGGTCAAGCTAGAGTAATTTGTCAGGGTCAGAACCTACACAGTGTTTGTGTGTATGTGTGTGTGTGTGTGTGTGTGCCGGGTGCGTGTGCGTGTGCGTGTGTGTGTGTGTTTCTGATGGATTACTGGCTTCTCCCCAGACTGTATAACTGCAGACAATTGCTGAGTATGCTCATTTTCAGTTAATCAACACTTGATGTTTCCTTGCTTTGCACTATAGTGCTTGAGACACTCTTAAACAAAAGCTATTATGTCAGGATGTAACACTGATGAACATAGTTTATAAGGCAGTCAATGTGTTTTTGTTTCCACTTTTTCATGTGAAGGCTCTGGATCTTACCCAGCTTCCAACCACGTCTGGAGACTATCTACTGAAGCTCTGAGCTGTCATGTCAGTATGTGCTTATGCTTATGCAGTCCTTGGGAATATCTTGTTACACAGCACTGCACTTTATTACTTGTCTAAATACTTAACTTTGCCTTATAGTAGAAGGTTTAAAAGCCTAGGTGAAATGGTGATATCTTAAATATCAACACTTGCTGATAATGAGTGATTTGCTATTATAGCATATGTTTAGATACTTATTGGTTGATTAATTATTTATTAGTAATCTACTTTATTGATAATCAAAGGGCAGCCTCAATTCAGGAATCTGCATAAAAATCATTCTGTTAAATAAACGTTTTAATGTCCTCAGATAGAATGATACAAATGTATGGCGTGTCTATTGCACAACTGGAATAGCCCTCGTATATGATGGACGCAGAAATGTGGTGTTTAGCCTGAACAAAAAAGTAGGATTAGGCCTAATGCAAAATACATGTGCTTCATACATTTGTTCAGCATTGTATTAATTAAGTGACGTGCTTGATTTACGGCAGTTGATTTGACCAATAGGACGGGGTGTTGCAGTAACCTCGCAGAATCTAGTAATTTCTACGTCACTACAGGTCTTCTTCTATGTTGAGCCTGGCGACGTTGGGAGATGGGTCGTAGAACAGCATCAGTAGTTTGACAAAGAAGACTAACGACTCTCGGAATGTTGATCACACTCTGAAAGTCGTTGCGAATGGGGGGAAGCCATCACGATAGGAAGGCAACTTTTCACATTAATGGAGAGAGATGTAGCCGACCTATGGATGTGGATAATATATACGTCTGACTTTACAAAGGAATTAATGCGGTCCTTATGCTGAAGTTTGGACTTTTTAAGTTTCACTCGCCGCCGAAATGGCAGATTTGGCCAGGTTGATGAAACAAACGAAGATATGGGATTTGTTATTAAACGGCCTGTTCATCATATTGCTCGGTGTCTGTGTGGGTTGCCATAGTCGTCGCTTGGTCTGCTGGCAAGCCATCATGAAGTGTCATGGAGAGCCTGAATGTAATTTTGCATACGATCAATACATTTATGCATGTGCTTCGGTGCTCAACGGCGATCAAAATAAATGCCCCAGTCATTGTATATCCTCCATCATTCAACTAAACCTCACTGAAAGTGGGGCAGCACTGGAGGACTGCGACTGCGCTTCGGACCCGGTTTGTAGAAACACAAAACAATCCATAGAACCTTGCTTTCCCAGAACAAGAAACATGGGCTGTACCGAAGCCCGTCGACAATGCGAGACAGACTTGCATTGCAGCTCAGCTATGCGGGATTATCTGTTTCATTGCCGTAAACTTTTTGGAGGGGAGCGCTGCTCAGATGGATGTAGGAAAGTTATAGCCAGTATGCGCTCCATACCCAAAGCTCAACAGCTAGACACTTGTGTGTGCGATGGCACAGAAAGAAACATATGCGAATACATTAAAATAAGTATGAAAACGTTTTGCTTTGGTTCAAAAGACATGTTGGCAGGCAGTGGTATTTCAGATTCTGAAGAGTACTCTGAAGATGACTATTTTGACCCGGAGGATGATCCACACGTGGGCAGTTCTAGCGGTCCACCGCCGTGTCTGTGTATTCTTAATATCGTGACCACCATCTTGGTTCTAAGCAAAATTATCTGAAATGCTGCTACCCGTCAGCCTTTGTCTTTTTATCCAGTTTTTAGTTATGTAATTGATGTATTTGAATGTAGTTGACACACACCACACACAAACATTAACAGTGTTTACACTTCGAATCTTCCTGACCACACAATTACATTTATTTGTTTATAAACGCTTATTGTCAATTGCGAAAATGTATCTACAAACTTTTTCTTTTGCTATTTTTTTTTCCGTAAAGATTTGCACATTAGTCATAACCTATGTGCAGGACTTAGACTATGTGGTGTGATCAGGTCAATAGTGTCAAGCTTCAACAATAAAAGTACAGTATATAAAATGTATATTAAGACAACTTGAAGGAAATGTTATTTTTGTATGTCTATGTAAAGTCTAATTGTACAGTATAATGATTTGTTTCTGTTTATTATTGCTAAGTAATTTGCACTGTAATGACGTATAGGCCTCTCTTAAATCAATTTGCAGCACTAGAAAGAAATATGTCTGGTATTAAAGTTCATATCAGTTTCTATATATTTGTATAAATGGAGAAAATATAAACATTCTTTATTATGTCTATTTGACAACTGCACCAAGACTTTCTCCACAAACCTCATTAAAACTAATGTTTATTTGATCCACTAAAATTGGTTTAAGTCCAAAAGCAAATATGGTGTAAAAAAAACGTTATGTGTTCTGTGGAAATGATACACTTGACTTTGCAAACAAGAATGTTTTTTTAAAGGTGTAAGCTGTTAATTCCTGAAAACTGTTCAAACATACAAGAGAAAGTCTGCTCCCCATGGGGGAACTGAAGCTCACTTTGAGCAAGGACAGATCTGTATAGTTTATTTTTCCTCACCCCATGGGTTTGTTAGTGGTATTCACACATATAAAGAGGAATGGGAATTGGTTTGTTTTGGCTCAGTGAAGATAGTAAGTGGTCATACAAACCTTGAAATAAATATTTGTTCCAAAATTATAATTTCGTATGCGGCGACTTCTTCCATAACTTTCTAAACATATAAGAAAATATTGTCAAGTTATCAATGATGTCTGCATTTACTAATTCCATACCTTGCATTTATCATCTCTATTATATATTATATATACCTTATGTGAATTGGTGTTGATATTTTGTCTTTATGCTAATTCAATTGGCAGTACATACATAAGGGAATGATGCAAAATGTATGAGCATTTTCATCTATTTGGTCTACTTGTTGCACTGAAAGTCATATTTATGGGACTTTGTGTTGGAACGCAATGCTTAAACACACAATGCCTCAAAGGTGGAGTCAGAGATTCTGGAGAAAGATTGAAACACCACTGAATAGTGTGCTTTGTGTTGTGTTCCCATGTAGAGCCAGAGCTATGCAGAAACACCAGGCTTTGTTTTCAGCACACAGAACCGGCGCTGAATTTAAGACAAAGTGTATTATCTTGTAATGGCTTACTCAAACTGAGCAGGATGCTTTGATCATTGTACTCTGGATTTAGATAAAGGTATCAGATAAATGACTAATGCTTCTTCTTGCTGTTAAATTACAGTAAGCAA
Organism: Amblyopsis hoosieri; assembly: GCA_027564755.1. Classification (NCBI taxonomy): domain Eukaryota; kingdom Metazoa; phylum Chordata; class Actinopteri; order Percopsiformes; family Amblyopsidae; genus Amblyopsis; species Amblyopsis hoosieri. The sequence continues at coordinate 13,534 of JAODUE010029126.1, forward strand.
TAAAATGAGATGGCACAGATCCTGTTAGAGTCAATTGGCACTTCAATCATAGACAAACACAATGTTTAGGCACTTCATTCACACACGTAAGAAAGGGGAGCTGTAGGAGACCGTATTCCCAGAAAGTCAGTGGTGCTTTTTCTTCTCCCAGTTTGGTTTAAAGGATCCCTTCAAGTAATAATGACATAATTGTCAGTGTGTGTCAAAATGCATGCTTGGGCTATTATTGTAAGGGGCATATTATTTGTATTGTTCATGATAATGGTATGAGAGTCATTCAGGCCCTCCAGACCAGGCCCTTTGTCCATTTCACTTTGAAAAACAAAGGAAACTAGACAGAGAAGGATCAACATGTGCCACAATAACTCAAAAACAAACCTTGCCACCAACCATTCACCCAACAAAACCACAAATCACATTATTGAATCATATTTTTTGACAGCTTTACTTCCTAAAGCCCACAGCCAGTGACCGCCAACCCCCTTATTAAAAACATTAAGTTCAGTTATACATTGTTTGCCAAACAAAATGAGCCCAAAGGAAGTGAAAAGGAAGACAATTTACGCAAACAAGACAACGTGGATACTGCAGTTACACATTTTGGCCACGCAACACCGTTGAACTGGACAGATGGTGGTTTGTCAAAAATAAACAAACTGGCCTTCAGAGTGGAGTGAATAAATGCTATGGGCCACATAATGTGGTGTGCATAGCAAGAAGGGTTACCAGGAGAGATGCAAACTGTCTCAAATGGGGGAGGGGCTGATTTATGATGAAGGACAATGGAGAGGAGGAGGGGGGGTGTATCTGGGGTTAAGCGTTAGGGTCATTCATTGTTTTCTATTTCACAGACAAACAGACCGGAAATATGCACCAAGCCACACAACAAATTATTTATTGTTGCTGCTAAACCGCAGTCCAAGATGAATAAATTAAACATGCAAAAGTACCTAATCAAAACAACCTAATCAAGCTACACTTGATGATTGCATGCCTCAGGGTTGCCTTAAGAAAATGTACTGTATAACCTTGAAATAATCAGCATTTATACATGTGCAGTGTATTTCATCTTAGTTAGGTAGCAGGGACATTTACACAATTGAATACATTAATACATTTAGCCAATGTTAAATGGTTAGAGTAAATCTTCATGTGGTGTTTCTCATCTTTTTGCCCAGCCTATGAGGAACTGAGTCCATTTTGAAATGAACAAGAAAGGGTTAGGAATAAGGGGAGGAGGGGTAGGTCTCATAAACATTGCTGACAAGGGGCATAACTTAATTTCCACGGTGCTGGGACAGCTGTGTGGACTAAACTTCCGTGGCAACACTCAGAAACATCAATGCTTTTTGTGACCCTGGGAAGTGGGGAAGGGGCAACTCCAACTGTGTCCAGACGTTCAAAAAAAAGAGGGGTCTCTTTTCACACCATTCAGGGACTCCTAAAGAAACTGCCCTTACCTACACTTTACTCCAAGCAAGGACCATGTGTTCAGGAGAAGAGGCCACAATGACTCACCGTTTTTAAAGCAAACTTAGAATTAATCTCTTTGTACCATCTGATTGTTGAGTTGGCGGTTCATTTTTAAGTTAGAGAAATGCAATACTGTTGATTCTTTACAGTAATATTATTTTTCTAGTCATTTGATGACATCTAAATCCCAAATAATAGTCATAATCAATGGGGAGTGTGTTTTTTTAGTTTAACAAATTAGGTTGTTATGGTAATACGTATGTAATTTTGAATTTCCGCATTAGGCTAGATGTTATTCTGCACGTTATACCCATTTATCACATGGCCAGTGACAAGTCACCCATAGCATCATGTAAGAAACCATCAGTAAACTGAGAACCGGGCAGTCTATCGGTGGAGAGGGGTTCATTATTTTGTGCTAACCATTACTGTGAAGCAAGAACAAAGCATTTTAGCCTACGATAATAGGTCGAGGTTGGGTCAGTATCTTGAGTGAATGGGGTTTCCCTGGAGCTCAAAAGGAACCTGCGTTTACTCCATTATCTTGACACCCTGACGGCAAGGGGCCACCACCCCCAGCAGCTTTGCTATTAGGCATCACCCTCTGCCCAATCTTCACACTTTTAATGCCTCTCTCTATTGATGCAGATGAGAGCAATGTATCTAGTATGAGGAAGTAAAACGAAAGAAGTCAGAGGACAGGCCTATCTAATATGGAACTTGGACCTTGCACGCAGTACTTTACACAGCAGCATCATTTTGCGATTAGGAAGATTGATTATTTTCAACAATTTTTCACCTAAAGCAATGCAGAACTTTTCTTAAACCTGTGACCTTCCTGTAACATACGCATTCATGCTGATGTTATACATCTGTCCTGGTCTGTAACAGTTTTTTACTATTCTCTACCATTGTCTACAAAGCGTATTGCCATATATGCTTGTATTGAATTCTCAAGGTTTTCCTATTTGCAGAATCACTGGCCACATTTTATTCCCCACAATATTCCAGGGTTTGCCTTTATTCAGAAAATGCCAATGTTCCTAAGCATTTTACATGGCTACTTAAAATGAATATTCTCCTAACATATCTGATTGCATGCAGCCTCACATAGGCTAAATTCCGATTTCCGTAGGCTAAAGAAAACACCCATATCCCAACAATATCCCCTTCAAATAACTTACTCAGAATACTTTTCCTTCTTTTTAAACTGCAGTAATGGTATCAGGAGACACGTTTGCTTATTTTATATTTGCAACACAGTTTTCTGCTTACCATAAGCTGGCAAGAGACCCAATGACAAAGACAAAATGCAGTTAAACCCCCACTTGAGACTCATATTCTGAATCCTCCCAACCTAACATATGCCCTACATTGTCTTAATCTGAAAATTCAGAAGGCCTAATTTGAAATAGCCTATCCAAAAGGAATATTGAATTTACATGACACTTATCAAATTCTGAATATTTCCATAGTCTGAATAATATTGGAATACTAGTGTGCATGCAAACGTAACCAATTTAGAACTGCTTTTGAGAAACAATTTCATGGTGAATTTTAATGCCCATATACTTCAATTGTTATTTTCATATAAAACGTTTTAAAAACAAACAAAAGGACGCCTTCATTTGTCAATGTGCTTTTGTGCTTGTACCAGTTCTCTCCCAAGTAAGCTCCCTCTCATCTGGTTCTCATTTATTCTGCACAGCTAGCTGGAATGTGGCCGTGTTTAAAAATGACTTATTAGACCATTAATATATACTGTAGCCTGCTTCACTCCACACTATTACTGTATGAGTGGGCAGACATAAAATAGTATAATATATCATTATATAATAGTAGCATACAGCATTGCAATGCCACTTATAAAGAAAAACAACTAGTGTTTTACACACTATGCCTTTTTTATTTGTTAACTAGCAGCCTACGGTAATAGGTTTAAACAGAAATGTTTAGGTACAGTAAGCAGAGGTCGAAGGGAGAAGGGCTGAGCTGCAACCCAGACAAATTTTACATTCAATATTAAATTGCTGTTTGGTTGTTGGTGATGAAAGAAAAAAAAATATCCGCCATGTTTATTCAGACTAGACACTGGTACAGTAGCTAATAGCTTACAATACAGCCTGATTTGCATAGTAAGACTGGTTGTTAGCCGCCGAGTTGTGCAGTTATAATACAGCAAATATATATTTATATGGAAAAGGTAGGCCTATTACAGGCCTCAAAATGGCACTCTACTTGAATCTTCACTTATATTGTCACATAGTTTTGTCTTATTTTAAATCTGGAATAACATATCGCATTTAAAGATGCAATTCCATATAAGGTTACACAACAAGAGATAACAACATCGTGTCTTCAGTGCATGGCAGTATTGTGGGTCTTTAGCAATGATCTTCACCAACAGTTTGTCCCCGACAGGTGGCAGCAGTGAGTCCCTCCATCTGGCAGTAGCGCCTCCTGGTACGTATGCGGCCAGAACAGGCTGACCAAGACGACCAACACGACCAGTTCCCCTCCTGAGTAACAGGTCCCGTCTCAGTCGCAGCTACTATAGAATACGACACAGAGTCAGAATGAACCAGCTCATTCATTCCAAAAACATAGAATTTTTAATCGAGAGTTTATCAGTGCAACATTGAAAAGAGTTGCACACGATCTTCTCTTACCGGGACTGCCAGCTTTAGACTTCCTGATATTCTGACATGCCAAGCCTTCATATTGCTGAGGACACATGCAAATACACTTGCCGTCCACCAGGGCAAGAGTGGCTCCATTATGACAGGGCTTACACTTGCACAGGTTATACTCTGCCACATAGTCTTGTAGGCCCTGATTCAGGTTGGCGACCCTGGCGTTAGCATCAGGCATATCATGTGGGATCAATGTGTAAATGGGCTCTGGCTGTTGGGGGAAAACAGAACATACAGTAATGACCAATTTGACGTAGATAATGCAGTTTCACAAAAATAGATCATAATACAGTAATAACCATTAGATATATTGAGATACAAATATCTCAAGCTTTCACATAACACTTTTTACACATACGATAAAGGAAATGCATAATGTAACAAGCCCCCCATAAAATTATTGTTAGGTATCTTGCACCAAATTAGACGATAAGGGCCTCAATGCACACAATAACAATTTAGCAGATCCAAAGCAACTTAGTTTAGTGAGTTCAATTAAAAGGGTTAAGGATGGGATAGGCGTTAGACATCTTGCACAGATGTTTTCAGGTAGGCCAGGCAAATCCGGAATCAAACCAAGGACGTTTGGGACAGAGATCAAGCACTCAACCTCTCCTGCCCTGAACACTGCAGATTCCTTTATCATTTGGTTGAAGAAAAGTAAATTCTTGCATCATGATAATGACAAATTTGCAAACAGCAAAGCAGTGGATTGTTTATACATCACTTTGAAGGAGAGCAGGGCCCTCAGCTATGGACTGGGCCCAGCTCTGAATAGTGTGGATGTCCATGACTCCATCCTTGTTTAACTTGGCCCTCATAGCGACTGCGCTGGCCAGGTCTCCGCCCCTGACTGATGTAAGCACTTTATCCACCAGCGCTTTGCCCTCTTTCCCATCTGCAAATGAGATGTTATTTTATATTTTAGCAAGTTCCTGCTTGGTGCCCTTTTCTCATTGAGAAATACACATATTGTCTGATGTCGGAATTTGTTGTTTTGGCAATTAATAAAGTATAAACATATAATATTGCCTCACATTTGGTTAGAACTCAGCTAAGTACTGTCAGCATTTTATGCAAACTAGTAGAGTTCAATGAGAAAAGACAGACTAACTGTTTGTCTTTTCTCAAAATTCCTTTATCCACTTAACTAGTGGATAAAGGAATTTTGAATGATCATCTTATTTTTATTTTATATTATGGCATGTTACCCACGATTTTAACATGTTTTGCAACATGACATCTTGTGTTTGTAAAATCATGTTTTTCATATATTATATATATGTTTTATAAAATGGTGTCCTTGTTTGTCTGATTTCATTGTGAATATGCATGTAATTGTGAATGTGCATGTAATCTCTTCACTGTAATGCACTTTGAGACCCGATCTTGTATGAAATGTGCTATACAACGTTTTGTATTATTATTAGTATTAGTAGTTGTATTAGCTACAATATGAAATGTTGCATTACCATGCAAATAAATTGTTATTGGCGAGGACTAGGGTCATGTGAAGGAGAGAGAACAGACCTGTATCTATATATTTCACCTCGTCACATTTGCTGGGTCTAACATGGCCACCTGCAGAACCAACCGTGTCGACACTAATTTCTCCAGTGACGCCTACTTTGAAGCAGTCTTGGAGAGTCCTCTCTGTAATTTCTGCAAAATATTCCAATAGTTTTAGGTGCAGTAGTACCACAAGACTTGATATGTTATTATAAAACATTCATTCACATATACAAATAATAATAAATAAAATATCATATAATGAATAATGATTTTGAATATTATTTACATATAACAGCATGAAGCCTCCACGTACTTTTCTCCCTGATGGTGTCCTGGTTGAGAACATAAACCAGTTCATACTCGCCACCAGACTTCCCATTCCTGGTATAGTGAGTTCCATAGTCTTCCAGGAAGGCAAAATAAATGCCCTTCTCATACTGTAGAGGAAGACTCTTAACATGGTCCAGGAACTCATCTGCAAGCTGCAGGTCACGGGAACGTAGCCTGTAGGTACTCATCTGCACGCTGCCCTTTACTCGAATGAAGCTCTTGTTCTGGTTAAGAAGGGTAAGAAGAATTGGAAAGACCTTTTACTGATTGAATGGGATTTAAGATGCATATGATAACTATAACATGTTATTAAACATGTTATATTGCTATTAGCGTAGGATGTGGTCATTACACCACCATTAAACCATCAATATGAGTCACTTTGAATTTCTTTATGTACTGTTTACAGTTTGTTGTGGCAGGAATGATCCTGTAGCTCACATGAAGTGATTATGTGGTTCAAGACGTAAAGCTATAAAGAATTGAAAACAGACTAATAGGTCTGCTAAAAGTCAATAGAAAAAGACCATCAGTAACAAAAGCATATTGCATCTCATGACCAGACCTTGACCAGTCAGTTATCAGTTACAGTGATTGGGTGATGCATACTTTACCTTAATTTTGCTATACTCTGAGACGTCCTTGATCATCTCTTTCCTTTCGAACTCTACATCCACTCCTATGCTTTGTGACACATTTTTTTTGCCTGATTTGCCAAAACTTTTCTCAGTAGGGCTGAATTTAAAGTTTGCACCAGCTTCAATTTTAAAAGTTTTATCATTTAAAATTTCATTCAGAATGGTGTGCGTGGTTTCATGGATTTCCTTTGAAACAGTTTCCTCCACATGAGTCTTGGAAAAATATAGAATTATGTTAGTAATGTATATTATGTTCACACACATACACTCGAGCATACAACATGCTTTGCTTTATGGATTAAAACACAAACTGACCTCATAATTGAGCACACCAACATTCCAAGGAATCCGAAGGAACTGCCTAGTGTTTGGATTTCGTACTTTATCACACCTTCCATTGAAGAAATCATTGTAGAAGGGGTTCATTCGAGGGTCTGCACCTAAAATGTTGATTCTGGTGCATGGAAACACTGTTATAAATAAATGCCTCACACATACTGAACACATTTGTTTCTCATTTTAGACTAATCAGAAAAAGAATTGCCCTTCCACGCTGTCAGTTAATTTTGTATCTGTATATGTGTGTGTTCGTGTTTCATTGTGTGCATGCTCCTGCTGTTGCATTGAACAGACTGTGTCTATATAATGTATGCTACCTCTACTTCTGACCTTGTTTGATGAGATTTTAGTTCTTCTCACCCATATCCCGCGGTCCTTCCTTGCTCATCGTATTCCAGGACAGTGGCACCACAAGGCTTGCGAACAGGTTCACATTCTTCATCAGAGGTGTCAAAGCAATCAAAGTCTCCATTGCATGTCAGCCTTCTGTTGATGCAATGGCCTTAAGAGAGAGAAAGAGGGACGAAGACATATAGCTGGTCGCTATTTTCACTATTCTCCCTTTGTATTATGGTACAGTATAGGGAGTTGCTTTCTGAAGAGTTCACATGCAGAAACCTCCAAGACCATCAACCAACACCTTTTATTTTAAAATAAATGTGCAATATTTCAATAATTTGTTGTCTTTGGAAAAAAATACTTTTTGTTCAGTGACATGCCCTTTTCATTGTAATAAAAGTGAAATGAGTGAACCTAAATATGGAAACCTAATAAATATTGTTATTTTAAGTTAGTTACTACTAGTTGCTACTTGTTTTCAGATGGTCATATGATAATTTATTTAATAATGAAGACAAAGATAATTGAATATGCAATATGGTAATGGTCACAGGTTGCTCTGTGTCATGATCATTAAATATAATGCTAAAGTATTAACTAATATGGAATTATGATTACATTTACAGCATTTGGCAGACAATTTTATCAATTACTTACATGTACATTTGTCAATAGTTGGACAGGTAATTCAGCAATTGTAAGCATAAAATATTCTATTATATTAAATATAATTTAATATCATCACAGTTAGTTACACCAGGGCATCTGACCAATCAGGAGTTGCCCAGAGAATTTCCACTTCAGTGTACTTTTGGAATTCTGAAAATACCCTTTGGCACTCCTACCTACTCTGTCATCTACTGTTATAACATCGAAACTAATAATGGATAGTCGACGAAACTCACACATTATACAGTTGAATAGTTGTGCTGCATGATGAGATAGTCGTTGTTTGAATAGGATTTCAATAAGT
>JAODUE010029137.1:0-21830 GCA_027564755.1 Amblyopsis hoosieri
TGTGTGTGTGTGTGTGTGTGTGTGTGTGTGTGTGTGTGTGTGTGTGTGTGTGTGTGTGTGTGTGTGTGTGTTACAAATGAAATAATCTTAACTAGATGTCTTAAACCATGTAAACTCATGACTAGAGTATAATATTAGCTGCTTGTTTTAGCCATGTCATGGCAGGGTTGCGGCTAGGGGAGCCATTTTTACCCCATAGGGTTAGCAGCATTGCTCAGCACAATTTAGTGCGACGCTTTAGGATGCTGTTGAACAAGATTGATTGATTGTTTATTTGTTTTCTAAAATGGCGCCTTTTGCCTGTCTGTTCCAGGATGTACATCGGGTCATCACGGGCGACGGTATCAAGCGTGCCGACAAGGAAGATGCTGCCAGCGAAGTTGGCTGGATGACGTCCGTTAAAGACTGGGCCGGAGTCATGATATCCGCTCAGACGCTCACGGGCAGGGTGCTGGTGAGTGAGTAATCCCGGGTTACCCGACCTGGGGTGATGGTCAAGCTGCATATGCCGTTAATAGGCCAGGCGTTTTGCGGAGCCTGGTAAAACATAGCAATGGGTGTGCAATGTGAAAGAGATTTGAAGGGGGGTATTAAGGCCAAAAGCCCTGTAATGCCCCTGGGGAAGAGGGGGGAGAGGGGGAGAGAGAATTAATACTCGACTGTACACTTCATTGAATTCTGGTCAGTAGAAATGGTTGCCATGGCGTCTGCAAACCACCTCACATTGAGGAACACGTGCTTTTTTTTTCCCACACTAATTTCTGTTGAACGGCATTAAATCACATTATGAGATAAACAACCTCACCTCCATGTAACCTACCCCACCTAATATGGGGGGTGTGTGTGTGTGTGTGTGTGTATCTCCAGTCAGGGACAATCCCTTGCTAGCTGCGCTCTTTGTTGCTCTTATGAGTGCCATGGCTACTTGACACTGTAGCAGGGTTTACACGGACACTGCTTTGTCCGCTCCGAATTAAAACATTCCGATTGAAGATTTATTGTTGCCTGCTTTACATGGGATGTAATATAATATGGGCTGGTGTTTTCACATGTACTGTTGCAGTTAATTGGAATAGATGGTAATATGTGCACATTATGTAGGTTATTATGCCACACACGTCGGGGAGAGAGAGGTTGTGGACTGGTGTTCCAGATAGTCAACGTAGCTCCCATTCCCTTGCTTATGTGTGTCGCAGTTGTTTAGTCCAGCCTTTGTACAGTGGCTCTGCAGAATAGGCCACCATCTTGTTTCCTAATCAATTTGGCGTTTACAAAACAGTAGCCTCAAGTTGGGGCATGCGCAAGAACGCAACCAGGAAGTCATCGGTTGGAACCATTTACATGATATAGTTTTTATTTAATGAGTTTGGAACATGGTTATATATAAACGTGGTTTATACTACCCGTCTGCATCCAAATGATATTTAATTAGACTTTCAAGGTTTTTATATTATAATAATAATAATAATAATAATAATACATTTGATTTGGGACGCCTTTCTAAACACTCACAAGGACATCATACATTGCAAATCCATAGATATAAAACAGTTATTTACAGTAGTTACCGTAATAAACATTTGATGTGAGAAATGTATACAAAATAAACAAAATAAAATAAAACCGTCAGGTGAGAGTGGAACAATGGGTCGAACATCAAGGCAACCTTGAAGAGGTGGGTTTTGAGGAGCTTAGCAAACGAGGTGACCGTGGTGGCATGTCGAATGGGCAGTGGAAGAAGTGCGTTCCAGAGTCTGGAGGCAGAGCAGCTGAAGGCCCGAGCCCCCATGGTGGAGAGGTGGAATCGGGGGGGGGACGAGGATTCCTGTAGAGGAGGAGCGAAGAGATCGGGAGGGAGTATATGGCAGGAGAAGGTCAGAGAGGTAGGAGGGAGCCAGATTGTGGAGGGCCTTCTATGTAAGGAGGAGAATCTTGAAGCTTATATGGAACCTTACAGGAAACCAATGTAGCTGAATCTGAATAGAAGTGATGTGATCCCTTGACTTTGTGTTTGTGAGGATTCTGGCAGCAGAGTTCTGTACTAATTGGAGTCTATTGATTAGTTTGGTTGGGATACCAGAGAAAAGAGAGTTGCAGTAATCCAGACGTGAAGTGACAAAGGCGTGGATGAGGGCTTTGTTGCTTGAGTATGAGCGTCAAGGACGGAATCTAGATATGTTGCAGAGGTGGAAGAAGGATGCTCGGGTGATTGTTTTGACATGTGAATCGAATGAAAGGGAGTTATCAAAGGTGACGCCAAGACTTTTTGCGGTTGTTGACAGTGGGATGGGAAGACTGGCAATGCTCAGGCTGGAAATATCTAAAAATAGCTATTGTAACTTCATAAAACAAAATAAATACTATGGACGATTCAGATTCTATTCGGATTTGGCTGTCAAGGTGCGCCGGCGTTCCCTCCTTCAGCCATTATTGTGGAAAATGTAATTCGGTTGGGGCCGAAAATGATCTTGAATATTGGGGTCCAAGTAAACGCAGCTACTGAATGAAATGGCTTTTAATCAGTGTAACAGAACCATCTGCATCCAAATTATATTCCATTCGACTTTCTGTTGCTGTGTTTATGGAGATTTTCATTCGATTGAGGCCTTTTAAACCGATTCCAATCTGAATATTGGGGTCCAAAACGTCTACGAGTCTAGGAGCAAAGACTATTGAAATGAAATGCTGTTAGTGGAAGTGCCATGCCAGGGCTGCCCTTGGCATATCCCCACAATACACACACATAGACACACACACACTCGCCCACATCCAAATGTAGTGCTCAATCTCCAGCTGGCTCGGAACACAAAGGTTGTTTATGCATCATGTTGGCTAACGACTCATTTCCAGAGCCTCTTAGTACCAGTTTATGCCGTTACTCTGCTTAGTTTGACTAGTAACAACAACACCGAGTAACTCCGCTGTTGACATTTTAGTGTGACAGTTATCAAATAATATAAAGCCGTGAAAGGAGTTTGTTTAAAATTAATCAAACTGTTGTTTCGGGTCCTTGCAGATCTCTATGCATGTAGGCAGTGCTAACGACGGACTGTATCACTGTACAGGTGTCTAGAGTTTGCCCTTGGCTTATGAAATAACAAAATAAAGAATATCCCTGCCTGTAAAAGTGGCCTTGATGACTCTGCATACCTATTTGAGTGACGTCTTTTATCCAACTCAGTGGGGGCGGGGGGCTCTTCACCATAGCAACTTCGTCCTGGTCGGTCGTCTAGAGCATGTTTTTTTTGACAGGCAGCGTGTGATACTGTACAGTCATCAGTTGGCGCTTCTCTTGCAGTGGTCAGTCAACCGTTGCCATGACACTACTGGGTTGTGCGATTTGTGGCCCCGCCTTTTTTGCTTCGACGAGCCCAGCAACCTCCTCTCCCTTATCTCTTGCCTCATTTCCTGTAGAACCCGCGCACGTACGTCAAGCTGTGTGTGTGTGTGTGCGTGCGTGTGTGCGTGCGTGCGTGTGGCGAATCAGCTTGTGTCTCTGTGATGGCTGGGTACTCAACTGTTTAGTGAGAGCTCGTCTGTAACCATGGTAACAGCAGTTTACCTAAGTGCAGCAGATGTGTGTGTGTGTGTATTCTGTGTCAGCTTGTTTGGGGGTGGGTTGGAGGGCTAAGGCCTATTTCTGGGCCATTTGAGAGGGTATTTTAGGTGGGTGTAAGCATGGCTTAAATGGAATATTGTGCGCGTCTATTTTCCCTGATCCATTGTTCCACGGTGACTCTAGCTGTAAAGCATTTATGTAAATTCTAAGTCGCTGCTCGTGTTATTCTAACTGTTGCATACTTGAATGCAACACGTAAAATGTAATCAAAGGGGTGTCTTTTTATTCACATTGTGGAAATCGCTATTAAGTCCAGTGTTCACTTGCATGCATGTAGACACCGTTGCCGTTTGTTGTTAAGTTGCACTGGATAACATGGTATATTCACTGATTGATATTGGACCCCGGCAGGAAGCGCCACGTTCCGGATATTTCATGCCACACAGGCGTCGCCTGGATGCACAGCATCTCAGGTTGTGCTGTTCCACTTGGCTCATTTGCGCACAAATAAAAGTCAATATTTGACCAGATATAACAGAGACCGATATCTGGCATGTTAGGTTAGAGCCGTCTGTCAAAACTGTTTGAAAATGGCAGACACTTTGTTGATTGGATGTTGTTTTCAAGTTGCTGTCGGCACACCTAAACCACGCCTGTAGCTGCTGTATCTACCAGGAGCCTCATTCGTTAGATCAATTGCTACTCAATCGCATTCAGTCGCGAGGATTTCTTTGCTGCTTTCCAGACTGATTCTCACAACGAAATTAAAGTGAAGCTTGAGATCAGGGTGGTCTCGCGAGGCTCAGTTTCCCTAGCATCCATGCTATGCTATTCCTTGCATCACTCAACGATTTAAATCTAAAAGACAATGTGACAAATGGTATATGTCCGTCTCTAATGCGGTCATTCTTTTAGCAGTGCTGTGGCTGAAGAGAAGCGCTTGTTTATGTACCTAGGACGGATGATGGGCACCGGCTGCATTAGCGTACGTGCAGAGACCCTTCCCTAATGCAGCCCGACCCTTCATTTTGCATCTCACTAGATTGTAAAAGATCAAACATTGCGTTTAAGGGCTACTGATTCATGAGGACGATGTCCTCATGACGTTTCGCTCTGCCAAAGCCTATCTGTTTAAGATCAGCAGTACACCCCCCCCCCCCTCTCTGATCTGTGCAACCAAGTGACACTAAAATGAAACGGCTGGTGTTTGTTTTCTAATCACAGGTCAGCAGCGAGCGCAAATACAGGGTTCTCCCTCCTCCAGTGTTCGGAGAGACAGAGAGAGATCCCATCTGTCACTTCATGCATTATTAGATTTTCTCTCTTCCTGCCTCAAAGCGAAGATTCAGTATTGCAGGCATCCATGCACGCACAGGGATCATCCATGCCCCTTCATCAAAGGTGTTGTCACATCACACTTGACTCATGTCACATCAAACAAGCTTGGCGCTACAAAAGATGGCCGCTTCACATAAAGCATCCGTCCACCTGACGTCACTTATGTTTTAATTGTCACCCTCTCCATGAGGGTTCCACAAGACTATTTCTTCAGTGTGTTTGTTTGCTTGTTTGTTTTATTATTAGTTTTTGTGTTTTGGGTGAAAACAAGTTTGTCTCAAATACTGGCCCCCTGCTGAGTGACATTTAGCCTACCTGGTTCAAGTCCACTGGGGGTTGTAAGGTCACATAGCTAGCCAGCTTAGCAGGCCACTGAAAGCTGTTCTATTAAATTGTAACTGCACCCCAACTCTGAGCCTGACTCCACCCACTACACAAATGAACACCAGCATTGATGTGTCTCAGCACATTTCAGACCATCTTAGGGAGCAGTTACACCTTGAGGGCAGCTTGAAACAAACCCATCCAGCACCAGCGTTGGAAGGGAACACCTCGGCCGTGGTTGACTCGCCTAGCGTTGCACTGTGTGTTGAAACTACAAAGGGCAAGTGATTGGGCCCCTGGCTCTCGTCATCGTCACCACGATAGCAACCGCGGCTTGCTCGGCGTTCAGCGCGCGTATTGAGTTACGCCTTCGCGGGGTCAATATGTGGAAGTATCAAATGCCAGGAACAATGGAGTCATCGTCGGGATTGACTCTTGTTCGTCAGGTGGTGTTGTGTCACAGCAGGCCACCCTTAAAAATGTTAACACATTTGTATTAGTTTAATTAAAGGTATAGTCAGCTATTCCTGTCTAATACACTTTATGTCAAATTAACAAAATGTCTCCTCATTTCGCTAGCTTACCATTCTGTGCGTGTTGAAAAGTCTAATTCCGTAAAGAGCAATGTGACTGGGGTCCGTTCGTTCCCCCACCCCCCGCAGATCGAACCCCGCTTCCAAGGGTCACAGATTGAACGCCTTAGCAAAGGAGGCTAAAGCCCAAGGGCCCTAGCATGTGTCACTAGAGCGTTCTTGACATGTCAGAGAGTGATTTTATGTACCTTACTGCACAGTGCTACCAGCTGGCCACCATTACAGGAACAAAAACAAAGTTGAGATCACCGCTCACAACAACAAAGCTGTAGTAGCTTACTACGCTATGCTTCACAATGCGTTTCAATGTGTGGGGGCGGCGCTGCGGATGGATATTGTTTTGATTTAAGCTTCAAATTAGCACGCGTTCTATAGCTAACCCTGCCTTTAACTTTAAGATTGTTGCTTTTGCAAGCTGTTACTAAATTACTTAATTTGCTGAGAGGGAAAAAGTGAATTTGCACTACCGGTTTGACTGACCAAACTTGAAAGAAAATATACGTGGACTGTAAAAGTGCTCCATCACGCAGCCATGATCTCCTCCTTCCTGCTTGGAGGCAGCAACCATCGCACAGTAGCGTTGCTACAAGGAAAAAGCTCTTTGTCTGATGAGAGAGGGCTGTTCAGAAGCAATGCGAGCACTTGGCAGTATGCTATTGAACACGCTGTTGAGTGCAGATTTATTGTCCCCTATTCCCACCCCCTTTTCTTTTTCTTATTCATCTCAGTAAAATCGACTCTGCCATTCCAGTAGCATTCCTCTACCGCCCCCGTGACACGCCCCGTCGATGCTTGGCATCTGTTCAGGAGCGGCAGTGTTGTCGTATGTAATGGATACAGGACACAGCAAATGCCACCAGCGTGCCCACGGTGGCTTTCTTGGCACAGACAAAAGGGCCGCGTGCCACCTGTGGCTTGCGGTGAGGTGTCGATCGAGGGAGGAAGGGGGGGGGGGCGTCCGTCTCCTCCATCCTTCAGCAGCTCTACGTCACATAAGCGACTCTATGCTGAACGCCTGATGCATAGACACCCTGTAAGCTCGACGGCACTTCCCGAAATTTTGAAGTAGATTTTCTTTCGCTGTTAGCATTGTCACTCACAAAGTCTGTATGTGTAATTCCGGTGCGACGCTATCGAGGGTAAAATGCGCTAACATGCTTTTGCTCATACTGTGTCTATCTGCCCCAGTCATAACAGATTATTTTTGCAAGACGCACAGAGAACGGTAAACTAGCGAGGCGATATTTGGTGGATTTGACAAAATGTGTATTATCTTAAAATTGCTTGCAATAGCTGACTATACCTTTTTAATGTCAGCATGCTGGTACCCAAGTTTGCGTTGTAAGGGCAGGTAAAATACAAATATTTTGTCAAGGATGTGTTCATTTTGAACAGCTCCAGTGTCTATCCCTGCAGAGCCAGAAAGTAGTTTGGGTGGAATAATTACTTTCCCTCCTGGGAGAAGGTGAATTATTTTTGAAGTTTTTTTTAATTAAGAGACTTATCTGTGTTTGGCAGCAACATTTCGTGCTGGATTTAATTTGCCATAAACAATATGGGTCATGTAATTAGTGTGACACAGTGGCATTCATTCTGAGGTGAAGAAAGCTCAGCAAGAGGTGGATTGTGAGTGCACTTTCGTACCCTCTGGAAAAGCCAATTCACTTACTGCACATTCTGACGTGTATTGTAGTTCTGACTGGAGCAATCACAAAAGTGGCTCTGCAGGGTTCATTATAAATAATTTCTCAGCCAATCACTAATGCATGTGTAATATCTTCAAATGATCTACAAAACTTGCCACAGTTTTTCCATTTCCTCTCAACAGGGAAGTCAAAACAGTCAGACATGCAAGAGATTTAAATGAGGAAACTTTTCCACAGCTGGCACTTTACATTAAACTAACAGGCACGGCTTTTCCTTGACAAGTTGAATTCAATTAATTAACCAAACCATATTCAGAAACTGAATATTTGAAAGTTATTTCATGTACCAATATGCCGGTCAATTTTAGTGGAACGTTTATTCCTTATCTAGTATTCCCGGAGTTTGTCTCCATAAATATCAAATACCCCATCTCTTTTCCTGCCCACATACATGGTGATTGTTGGGGGGGGGGTTAGGCATCTTGCATCAACACCGGGTTTCAAACCCACGACCTTCCGGCTGGGAGCTCAACACCCAGACCACTAGACCATCCAGCACCATTAAGTGACACTTAAATATGCATATGATTGCTATATTTGGTAGCGGTTCGAAAGAAACACAATTTAAATATTAACACATTGAGGGGATTTCCATTGTTACTGCAGGTCACGCATTGCTCTCTCTTTAAGAACCCCTTTGTGCTAAAGCACTGCCCAAGTGGTTAGTCACTGCTTGAGTCGCACTTCAATCATACTCTCCAAGCACTCGCCTTCTGAAGCGATCTATAAAAGGTATAGTCAGCTATTGCAAGCTAATTGTAAGCTAACACACTTTTTGTTCAATTCACCTATTCACATATTTCGCTATCTTACCGTTCTCTGTGCGTGCTGAAAGAATAATCAGGTACTTCTATACAGCCCTGGTTCCGCTCCGTAAATAGGAACAAATGTGTCAAACACCGCTCGCAACAATACCATTGGCTTCACAATGTGTGTCAATGTGTGGGGCAGAGCTTCTGAGGAAGTTTGATTTGAGCTTGAAGTTCGCAAGCATTTTTGAGAGTAACTGAATAACCCTTCCATTAATGAAAATGATATACCCAACTTTACCAAAATAAAACTAGACTTGGACTGTATATTTCTCTACTGTTGCTGGTTGCTCTGTCTTGCTTGCTGTTGCTTGCCAACAAATGACATTATAATTTAGCCTAATATTCTGGTCTCAGTGCCGTGCAGGAGGCCTACAGTAGGGAAGACTCCATCTGACTGAGAGCAGCTGGAACCCTTCCAGAGCAGCTCAAATCATGGCTTAAGCCAGTGCGAGATTTGGTGGGTTACAGCAGTTGTTCTCAAAGTGGGGGCTGCGAGACACAGCGGAGGGGGTCTCAAGAGGATTTTCAGAATTTTTATTTTTTATTATTCGAAATGTGAGCCATATATATTGTACGTATCAATACACTACCTATCAAAAAATATTATGATTATATTATTTCTACCTCCTCTGGGGATAGCAGCATCTCCTCTGGCACTGTTATTTTGGGGGCCGTGAGCTGGTCTACAATATATACACTCTATAGCAATAGATTAACAAGTTAAAGATGAGTCTGATACAAGATAACTCTGTCTGAAGTCGAATGAAACATCTGGTAGTCAATATAGTTATTTGAAGTGACATTTATATAAAGACAAAAATAGGAGCTGGAAATATCCAAATGAACAGCACACCATTTTGTGGGGACCTTAATGTCACAATGATTTCTCAGAACATCCTCACACAGATCAGCTCGCTCGCTATATACTACCGTGGCCTTACGACAACAAACTGAGGCTCAGGTTTCGGCCCGTGGGTAGTTACCACACACCCTACACTACGTGAAACACAACCCGAGGAGTGGAGGCTATTTGCCAAGTGTTAACGTGAGGGTTTTATTTCCTATATTTAAGTTATATAACCTCCATTGCTTTGTTTTCTTTCTTTCCAGCCATTTCAGTAATCTTGCTTTTGTGGAGAGTGATTTCTCTCTTTGCTGCTAATAAGCTGGTGAACAGTGAAAGCAGTCGACGCTTAAATGTTTTATTTTCTCTTCTCCCAATTCAAATAACATTGAATTGTGTTTTTATGCCACTGCAAATAAATACGGAGAATACTATAATTGTAAAAATGCAGAATACTCTTCTTTGACGTCCGTTAGGTGGGTGAGAAGAAGAAGCCCACTCAAACACGTTCAGGAATAAATCGATAGCACTTATAGTATTGCCCCCATTTAGACTACTAAACTGAAAATAGAATGGTCTGTTTTTGTCCTTTTTTAGACCTTTTTGTGTGTGTGTGTGTGCGTGCGTGTGTATGTGTATCTTTTTTTAAATAAACTATACATCAAACTTAAAGCTGCATCGAACTTGACATTCCAAGCATCTTCCATTAACCTTTTTAATATAGTTTCATAAATTAATTAAGGCAATTATCTGCCATTATCTAATAAAATAAATAAATAGTACATTTGCATCAGCAAACCTATAATATGCCTTTGGGCTGGAGACGATAACCTAATACTAGAATACTAATTGCAATTAAGTTTGTTTGACCACAAAAATATATAACTGCTTTAACTATTAACTAAGTACCAGTAGAATAAAAAAATAATTGCTATAATTTATGAACGGCTGTGAATTTATTTATTGTGAACCATTGCTTTAGTATAAAATTAAATGACGCAAATATATTTTTTTCTATTTTATGCTAATTATAATTCATCAATGCCATCAATGTCATTTATTCACATGGTCAATATTGTCTTTGTATATACTTATTTAGAATCCTTACATTGAAATTCTACATGATTTAGTTTTCCTCCCGTATTTAATTTTTCTATTGACACTAAATAAGTTTACAGAAACGTTGGGAACATATTTACATACGGGGTGGGTGATCATGCCACATTTCCACCACCGCCCTGCTCATAAACACGACATACAGAAAGAGAAAAATCTCTTGTTCCATTTTTCCACACTGGGCCGACAACAAGTCCCAGTGCTGTTGCCTGGGTCTCTCCCGATGACGTCACTAAGGGCCTCTTGTGTTGTGCGTTTTCTTTTTGTCTTCACTAACCCTTCGCAAAGTGCAGGTGAAGGATCCTCCACGCCTGTTACTGCCGGCCGCTATGTCCCCTGTGGGTTCTAATATCATTAATGAGGCACCGGGAACTGTCATCTGGTGACTCCCATCATTACGGGGGAGGGGAATAAATAAATGATGTATATGCAATTAATGTGTTGGAGAACTACATGTAATGTGTCATGAATAAGCAATATCTCCATCTGTGACTGTGTATAGATCAGTGGTTTTTAAACTTTTTGTGACAGGTCAGGTCATGGGCATTAAGAATTTAAACAAACATTAAACGTCATGGAAAAAGTTATCGTCGCACAACGCCTACCTTGATAACTGCTCAGCACAACTATCAAAGTAAGTTCATATCATCCAAATACAGTTAAATGTGCAGAAAGAACATATACCCACACCTGTCCTTCAGTGAGAAAGCAAATGCGTCCCGATGGCCAACTGCAAATGCTGAAATCATAACTGTATTAGCAGAACTGCCCATCTGTTTGTGGTGCTTGTTCCTGATATGGTGCATACAGCACATGTAATCTATCTTCTATCATTGATAACTTATTTTACTGACGAGATGAAAGGAATCGTTTGGCACACTTTGTAAGGATTGTGTGTGTGTGTGTGTGTGTGGTAGTGTCACGAACATAAATACCAATACCCATATTACCCATGATAAAACCCTGCATAGAATTTTCTTACCATCGCTACGGTAAACCCGGGAAATACTAAAAGGTCAAGAGGCAACGGTTTTCCCAAGCTCTTTCATACTGTAGATGCACCAGCCATATACACACACACACAGTACCAAGATAAATATTTATTTTGCAAAAATTAGCAATGCCAGAGTGAATGCTTTCTACGGGGGTTTGTGGTTTGTCTGTGGTTTGTGATACTCAAATTGGCGGTGCTCTACATTGTATCACAGAGAGGGAGGTTGAGCACCATCCCTTCATAAATAATCTGATACCATGGAGTTGACGTCAACAAAGATGTTGTCACAAAGGGATAGAAAGTACAGTAGCGGTGAGCTGATGCACATATATAAAATACACACACACACATATACTGGCATAGGCCTACGAGACACTCGTTCAATGATTTAACGCCAACAGGCTTTTGCAGATGCTTTCATCCAAAAGCAAACTACAATTGGTACATTTGATTGGTCAATATCTGAATAGGTCATACACCATGATGTAGTAGTACTGTAGTAGCACCAGAGACACTATAGAGGAGACGTGCCACTTGGATCATTCTGAATGGAGCTCTATGAGAGAATTCTGAAACGCAAATATGGCAGTTGGAGGAAATGATCCAGAAGAGCCAATCGTCTGCTTTTGAACTGCCAAGCATGAACCTATTTAACCAATCGTGTGGTTGCATTGACGTAAGCCACCTGCCTATACTGTCTGTCTCCCTATATAACTGCCCGGGATGTTTCAAAGATGGCTGCGAGAGATGACTTGTCTTTAAAGACTTTGGTGATAGAAGTAAGCAGATATAATTTTGATAGAATGATAGCACATCACCAGGGCCAGCAAATACATTTGACAACATACATGTCCTAGTAACATACTAATCAGTCCACAAAACATTGCTGATAATTGTGTCCTGATCCTGAAGCAGTTTTAAAGGTGGTCTGTATGATATTTTATACATTAACATGGCAGCAAACAACTATGTTCTATGCAATTACTGTACATGGTATGGTGGACTAATTGCATCTTGAAAAGAAAAGTGTAATCACACTCCGTGTGTGTGAGATGTGGACTGCAGTGCATTTATATGTGAGATGCTGGTGCGCCAAGTGTGACATCTAGTTGTAAAAGGCCATATAGAGCTACTTTGACAATAATTCAATTACCTATATCGCCATACTGCTTGTAGCCAGTAGGGGGCCCCCCCTACAATTTGGAGCCATAATTGTGTCAGCCATATTGTGTCAGTCCTCCCACTGGGCGTGGCCTCACATGATTTATACAGTATAGGCTAGCTACGATGTTTATGTGCACACTGTATTCCATGAACAATATTGGTGTAACGAAGAGATTTGGTTGAAATTAATGGTTTTTATATACCAAGAACACTCATTTGTGAGCTTAGTAGGACATCCATGGCCGTCTGTAGTGGGCTTCAGCTTGTCGGACGTGCGTGGACAGTCCATGCAGACTGTATGCCTGGGCCATAAAGGCAGGGTTAGTCATTCTTGAACGCTTGCTAACTTAGAGCTAAAAAAAAGAGATCAATATCCCTCCATGACCCTCTGCCGTGCCGCTCCACACATTGAAATGCATTGTGAAGCAAATCGTAGTAATAATGCTTTGTTTGTGACCGGTGTTGTTTGTTTTTTACAGAGCCAGGTCTATGTAGAAGTATCAGATAATTTTTTTCAAAAACGAAGAGAAAATGACAGTAAACTAGCAAATGCGAGGAGATATCTTGTGAATTTGACAAACAGTGTATTGGCTAACAATTGACTTGCAATAGCTGACTATACCTTTAAGACCGCCCCACAGAGGTATATTATTTAGTCCAACATCCATGATAAGCCGGAGTGTCCGGAGGGTAAAAAGAACCACTTTGACAGGGTCACAGATGTCACGGCTCCTGACACTTATGTCTCGGCCTGAGAGTGACAGCCGACACACATCTAAACCATCTACACCACTCAGTGAGTCCCCGGCGATAAAAGCAGATCGCCCGAGGTACAGTCACATAGCGGCCATATGTCCGGGGTTGGGGACAAGGCAATCTAATTATCATCTTGTCTGGACTTTTAAGTAATCTCACGCTCGGGACACAGTGTCCCCATCTTCCTCCTGGGTCTTAACAGCACAGTTTTGTCCCTGATCTCCTCTTAAGGTCTGAGAATGCTGCTACGAGGTGATGGCGTGGGTCACAGTTGCCCTTGGTTTCGTTAAATGCCCCAGGGTTGCTTTTGGGATTATGGTAAATTGGCGCAGCACACTGCAATGTATTAAGCGGGAGCAATTACTGCTGTGCTGCTAATGAGCAGGAATTGGTCAGATTTTAGAAATGATTTCAAACTGGCATTTAAATTTAAGCTAAATTGATTGGGGAACATGTGTGGAGCAAAGCGTATGTTTACACAGAAACGCGCAGCTCTCTCCTGTCTCATATCCTACATCATATGTAACAGTGAGCTCACGTTGATGCAGAGACACATTTCCTGCCTGTAATAACCCCACTGCACAGCCCACGTGACTTGGACTGTTCAATTATCATTTCCCGTTCAAGGCGGATGACACCGTGGAACAAGTGTTTGTGAAAACACGCAGCGGTTGGGTTATAATAAGATCACGCTCGAGGATGTTGCCAGACGTTCACAAGCCTCGTCGGAAGCTCTGCTTATGTGCATGTTGTGCCGTTGCCTGTCAACGCAAACGGGAGGCGCGCACGAGCACACGCGCACGTAAATGCCACTCCGAGCTACAGTACAGCCTCGATGGCAGCTGTCTATTAAGATATTAACCTCTGTCTACACAACCGCCAGTCTTGATGAGGGCAAGGAGGAATGAGATTCTACCAGGGGCACCTTTGCCTGTTATGCCACTAAACAAAGTCACTCAAATGCCTCTTTTTGGATTTGGAGAGTCATGTGAAATAAATGTGTTATCAGTTAATCAAAGGCCATCAAGGCATGAGCATATTTGTGTATGTCTCATCAGAGGTGGTCTGTTGAGATTAAGCCTTCTCTCCCTACATGCCTTAGTGACTTAGTGTTTATAATACACACCGGCTATGCTACTTCAGATGTTTGCCGACTATTTTATGGTGTGATGTTCTGTAAGATAAAGTTGCCTTCCTTCTAACAAGAAGCCAAGGTCATATTGTACCTTGTACTTTGTACAATTGTGTACCTTCATTTAGATTAAGTACTCTGCTCAATGCAACACTCGGCTCTTGTAATTTCATTTTGTACAACAACTTTAGTTACTCTTTTATAGGTATTACAAATGGTACAGTAAAATCCCCAAGTCAAATTGTTTTTTGGTTTGTGAAACCACATGCCTAAAACAATGTATTTCACTGGATTAGGGAGACATTTATATTACTTACAGTATGGTTATTCCATTTGGATGTGTTTTGATGTATTTGTGCCAATTAGAGAGCATAGTTAATAATACAGAATGTTTAAACTATTGAGCAAGTCAATAATGTTAATTATTTTTATTTGGCACACAAATGTCTGTGTCCAAGAAACAATGATTATTACATTGTATAATGGTGTAACATATGGAGATTTGGAGAAATTATCTTTTCAAAGCTGTTTCTTGTCACTAAAATCAGTTTAGCGTGCATGCTGAACTAACAGAAGACCTATACACTGGTGTATATAGCTGAGGCTAGCTGTTAGCGTAGCAGACCTGCTAGGCTAGCTAGTGACTGATTTTAGCCGGCAGTCGTCAGCGGTGACAGACACTCTAGTCATCATAAATGATCCAAGTTCATGTTTCAAAATGGATATCATGATTTACAATCCTTGCAGACAACAAGGTTGTGTTAGGCTTTGTCAAGAGACTTTCTAAACTTTCAGCATATCTGAGAGCCGTGCAAAATAATCGTATCATGCAACCACTAAGCCTTGGCAAGACCCAAAGGACATCACTGGGCCTCTTGAAAACTAGATAGTGGTTGTTGGCCATCCTTGTTTTGCTTAGCATGTCTATCAATAGGTGGTGGTAGTAGTATCAATTTAAAGGAACTCTCGATTGAATTGTTAGCCAGGTGGTGTCATTTGGACCTTTTTAGCAGATGATTGGACAAAACACTTGGGGACTCTCTCATGATTGCAGGCACTTAAAAAGGTATATTCTGTGATTGTAAGCGATTACACTGAAATATCTCTTCACATTCCGCTAGTTTATCGTTCTGTGAGGAAAAAAACCTCAGTATTTCTAGAGCCCTGGCTCTGTAAATAGGAACACAGAAAAAGTTGCGAACACCTCTCACAACAACAATGCCCTCTGCTTCGCAATGTGGTTCAATGTGTGACATACGGGTATACTAGGGACACAGACATTGCTCGGGGCTGTTCATACTGTAAGTATGCGTAATTTCTTCCCTTGCGGATGTGTATCGGTGATGATCAATCAGTGCACACAAGTCTGTATGGATAAAAAATGTACGGACAGTGTCCGCAGAAGTGTAAATGGGCCTTTAATGGCTGTACCCAACTGCTTTTCAAAATTAGGATGTCATTCAAAAATATCTGGTATCTATCATACATTTACTTTTCAAGTTTTTCAAAATGAAGACCTAATAGCTTAAACCTTGAGGTGTGTCAACAACAGTGACACTCCTAACGTATATTTGCCCTGCTATGATATCTGGAAAAAAGAGTCAATACAAATTGATTGTACTCAGTAAGATGGACTTGACAAAGAGCCCCATTGAGCGAGTGGTCACGCCTTCCCCTAGATGTAAACAGCAACAGCCACGACTTCCGACGGTCAGGCTGCAAATGCGTCACGTGTTGCTGGTATCATGTGACATATCCATCTGACAGTGGTAACGTGAGCTCGGGTTAGACCACAGCGCTGTCGTAAATGTCTCAAATGTGGTTGAGAGCTGCTGTCCCATCAGGCTCATGGCTTTTGTCATAACACATGCTAATGCACTGTTATCTCACACAGGTAGAAGCGAAAGATTTACTACCAGACAACCGACAGTGAATGAGAGTTCAGTTACTTCATCATACATATCTATTGCATTATTAAAGAGGTAATTTGTGAAACCTAAGGTGTCTTCTAAAATTCAGAGCCCACAGTTCATACAATGATTTGACTTTGTAAAGAATGCTGTTACACTTATTTCTATGTTGTATCTTTGTTTAATAATTTTGTTGCTTAGTTCCTTTTAAAATAATTTAGATGATTACACCATACCCTGTTAACAAGCTAATATTAGACTGAAAAGAAGGCCTGAAAGGACTGAAACATATTTTATTTATGACGGATATGGATATTCAGCTGTCAGATGACATTGGTAAGTCAACTGCTATTTAGCCCTGTATGCTCTGATTGGTCAACATGTCGAATGGCCTATTCAGTCAAGCCAACTGATTGGAGGACTTCATATTTCTTGGTATTTCACTAGGAAGGCTAATTTAATCTATCACGTTTCCTAATTTAACCCAGGTGAGCTATTTCATGGCAAATAATTCAAACACTGGCCTTAGACCAGGTCAACCGATCCTAAAACGTATAGATGCATAACTAATTTATGGACGCTAGACTATAGAGTCAGTTGGTATTGTTAGCAAAACAGTGTTGCTGGAAACATATTGTTTAAAACAAGGTTATGACTCCTCAATCGCTTGCTAAACTACAAATTCCCTCAGAAGCTCCGCACCCACACATTGAAACGCACTGCGCAGCCAAGCGGCGTTGTTGTGAGTGGTGTTCACACCTTTTTGTTTATGTTCCCATTTACGGAGCCAGGGCTGTGTGGAAGAACAGGATAAATTTTTTTTTTTTCCGCACGCGCAGAGAACTTTAAGATGGCGAAATGCGAGGAGATATTTGGTGAATGTGAGCGCTGAAAATTTGAACACAGCCATGTAGTCTCCATAAAGGGGGACCTTCTGCTCGGAGTTCATCACTCCCGTCTCCATTACAAAAGTTGATGTCTACTCGACGTTAATGTGGAGTGGACGGGCTTCCCTAAACAAAGCCGGACAGCGTTGAACACACGCTTTCCCTGGAATCCCGTAAATGCCGCTGTGATTCCACCATTGACACCAGGCCTTAAGGAACTAGGGAGCAAAGTGGGCCCCTGGTTGCTGCTTACGGTTTTTAGATGGCAGTTTGGACATGTGACAACGGGACTCATTAAGACTGTCAGATATTTGTGTCTCCACTTTGTTGTCCAGAAACAATCTCTGTAAGATGTTGAGAATTTAGCGATACTTTGCAGTTGGCAAGGCATGCTAGTTTCCAATACACACATATGTACACAACACACACAGAAATCATGCTGTTCTCCAAAAAAGAGATTGTCCACACTCAAATTCCACTTTTCCACTACATTATGGTAGTAATGTGAATTTGATTTAAGTAACAGCATATTCTGACATTTGAAATAACCATCATTATTTGTAACCTTTTAATAGACACTCCTATTAAGGATATTAATACCTTGGCATTTGGTCAGATGACGAGCTGGCTTAACGCACGTTAATAATCTTATTAGTAAATTTAAATCAAGACTGCTATAATGCAATAATGCTTGCTTCCCAGTTGAGGCTTGTGGGAAGAGAATTGTCTAAGCCACATTTGTGTGTTTTGTTTTGGAGATGTATCAAATGCTGCTTTGCTAAAGAGACTCATCCTTATTAATCATTCTGCTCTACATTTCATCACACATGTACTCATGTTCCAAACAGGGCCTCGCTAGAACGAATGCACTGCCCTGAGTCTCAGCATCGCTGTGCCAATAAAAGTAAATTAAAAAAAGTGAAGTTAAACCTGCAGTAACAAACCCCTCATTGGTGAGCGTCGTCGCCATCATCTCTGCAGTGTGTTGACCGCCAGGTGTCTGCAGCTGACGGCACTCGGGCCTTAGGGTGCTCCTCCAGCGGTGCCTTGTTGTCCTGACCATCATCTCTGCAGTGTGTTGACCGCCAGGCTCGCCAGGTGTCTGCAGCTGCCGGCACTCGGGCCTTAGGGGGCTCCTCCAACGAAACACACCTGACCGCACTGCATGTTGCTATGGTGATGCCACCTTGTTTGCAGAGAATGGAATAAATTGCAGGATGTTCAATGCAATTACGGGCTTTACGCTGGATCTCATTTGCTTTGAGGTCAAACGTGCATTAAAATGTGACTAATTTAAATGTAAAATGTCTACATTTTAAAACGCTATTAATAACCACATGCTAGTAAGTGAATAACAGCCTGTTAATGGCAGAGAACGTTTAAAGCCGTAGGCTAATTCTTCTTCAAATAAATCCACCGACATCAAAAGTATTTTAAAAAGTAGGCAGAAATGCCTTTCCAATGTTGGAGGCGGAGCTTCTGAGGAAGCACCCTATGGTATTGTTTTTGTTTTGACGAGTTAAAATATAAATATCATCTTTCTCCAGAGTCCCTGACTCCACATTTTATTGACCGGTGTAAGTGTCCCATTAGACTAATGTTATGGTGACATGACATGGTGCTTCTACAGATGCAGTGCCACGTTGCAAATGTTGTTTTTATTTTGCCACTGTAGGCTGGGATGTAAGAGACCATGGGGTCAACCTTTCTAAGGGCAGTCCAAATGTAGGTCTGTTCTCTACATGGCTCTGTGGACTCTCGCTGTAGCATTGTGCGTTCGCATCGCTTCAGCTACAGCAGAAACAACAGCAGGGTGGTTTCAGCCACAAGGGAGAATTCCAGATGCAAAAGTGAATGTTGTCTTCTTAATGCTATATACTGTATGTGTAGTAGGGCTGGGCGATATATCGATATTTAATTTATATCGGTATATTTTCAAAAGAGATATAAATGGACAATATCGTTTATATCAATATAGTTATATTCACACCTTTTTTTCAGAGTAGCCATTGAGAGAGCAGATACTGAGTCACATGCTCAATTTCTGTTTCTGACAAACAGATACAGGTAGCCAGCTAGTATGACAAGATACCCTGTAATCAAAAACAAAAGTAGATTTAATTGATTAAACTGTCATAATAGCTGCAATATTCACAACCTCTCATGTACAACTACAATTAAGTCTCTAAAAAAAATTCACATTTTTGTCGGGTTTCCTGTTTTTTTAACCCACTTTATAGAAAATACGGATATATATCTTGTGTATCGGTATTCAACCGAAATATATCTGAATATGATTTTTGGTCCATATCGCCCAGCCCTAATGTGTAGTAGGCCACGATGGCGATGTTGCCTTCATTTGCATGCAGGAAATTAACCGGGATGAAGGACAAACAATGGAGTGGCTTCTAATGGGGATTTGCCATCATTACTATCTAGCAGGGCAAAGGGCTAATGCTTATCCCTGAATACATACAGATAAACTGAGCCTATAATGGACTGCTTTATTGCTGCTCTTTCATGTTTGCATTGCCAGTACTCTGATGTGTAAATAATTTCCCATCCATGTAAGAATGATGCAATATGTGCCATAAAAGGTATCTATACCTAGTAGGTCACAAAATGGTCCATGTGGTGATTTTGCGATTGTTATCCTTGGATTAATAATTAGACGGGTTTAATTATTTGGGAATTTGTTAGCAGTTAATGGCTGTAACAGAATCTAAGTGTAGTGTCACACTTTTAGTTGAGCTACAAAAGCCCCTGCACACCATTGCTGCATAACAAACTGGTTCATCTCTTGGTTGGCTTCAGAAAGCACACGGCCTGTTGGTCCATTTATCTCTGTGAATCCTACAGCCTGTGTTCACTGCGACCCCTTGTGGACATAACCCACTGTGCCTTTCTGTCATGCAGTGGCCGAGATGAATGATTGAAGCTGGCTGGATGTCTCATTTTCTAACCAGACGCCATCATCTCAGACTTGTTGCAGCCTACCTTGTCTTTGATGTGCTGTTTGAGATTTTATTGGGGAACCTTTCTAGGGTTGCTATAGCATTGTTCCCAGTTTATAAACCAGGGATGGACAGACTTAAAGAGATTTCCTGTCTTTCAAAAAGGAACGGTCGATTAAATATTCATGGGGGTGTTTTCTCATCAGGGGGCCGTGAATGGTTCTGTGACAATACAATTTCACATCATGGAAATGACTTCAGCTCCACTCATGCATTATGCATATTCACTAGCTGCTTGCACAGGATAGTCATGGTGTCATTTTTTGTAGTTTTAAAACTGAAAGTCAGGTCTAGGGAGCAACATGGCAGTACTGGTATTTGAAATGTGTACGCTATTCTGAGAAGAGATCACATCTGCTCGGTTTCTCTCTGGATTAAGGCTCAGCCCTCAATTTGTGTTTAGTAGCCTAATGCAATTTATGGCCATTGATTGTATCAATAAGCCTAATAAAAAAGGAAAAAATAAAATGTTTTACTCCTAAATGGTTTGTTGAGATGCTTACCAAAAAGCAAGGACACTACAGCAGTCGAGGATAACATTCCATTCTCTTCTTAAAAATGTCACTTATTGTTAACTCTTATCTAGTTAAGAGAAACTGCATGACGGCAGTAATTTAAAAACACTTTTTAAATGACGCATCACTTCAGCAGTGCAAAGCATAGAATAGTTTCACAGTTTCTTGGCTACGGGCCTCGGTGAGTCAGCCAGCCCATAGGAAACAGTCTGCCCGTCGAACGCACATCTAAATGGTGTTCGTTGAGTGATGCATGGGTGTAACCCATGCATTTGCCCCATCTGACAGCGCTCACAATTCACTCCAACTTCCTGTGGCTCCCGCCACGGGAAACACTGATTAAGATGGGGCTGAGCTCCTTCGGTTTGAGCACCGGCACGACTCTCATTCGGTATGAGCACCGGCACGACTCTCGTTCGGTATGAGCACCGGCACGACTCTCGTTCGGTATGAGCACCGGCACGACTCCTTTGGTTTGAGCACCGGCACGACTCTCCTTTGGTTTGAACACCGGCACGACTCCTTCGGCTTGAGCAACCCATACATACCCAACACATAATGCTGGCGGAGATCATATAGTGCGGCGGGCTTCATCTTCATACATCACAATGCCTCTCCTGCAGAGTGCCCTGGTTATGTTGTGGTGCCAACGGGGCCCTAGTCTGTCTCTCGAATACTGAAGCCACACTTTGTCACCCCTGCCATCCTCTGCTTTTTGCATGTGCGCACGTGCGCGACAATATCCCATTAACCTGCTGGCCTATTTATTAAGTGTCTGTTTTTCTTTATTATTTGGAATATACTTCTGACATGCCAACACTACCTGCGGTTCATATTTTAGATTAATTTTTTGTCGTGGCTTCCTAGTGAGATCTGTCGAGACCCATAAAAGGTTAATGAGTTGATACAGAATGAATGTATTTTCTCTACATGGCTCTGTGGACTCTTGTTGTTGTAGCATCTTGCGTTAGCATTACTTCAGGTACAGCTTAATGCTGTACGTGTAGTAGGCCAGGATGGCAATGGTGCCTTAAAGTGTGACTGCACCCCAGCTCTGAGCCTGACTCCACCTTTATTAAAGTGTGACTCCACCCCAGCTCTGAGCCTGACTCCACCTTTATTAAAGTGTGACTGCACCCCAGCTCTGAGCCTGACTCCACCTTTAT
>JAODUE010029148.1:0-21830 GCA_027564755.1 Amblyopsis hoosieri
GGACATACTACTAATTGTGACGTACTGCTTTTTGCCTACTATATAGTCGACAAGTACGGGTATTCGGATGCAGCCCTTGTTTGCATGTAAAGGGGGTGTGGCTTGCCAACAGGTGTTGGAGTAGACTAGTTTGTGATGGTCTCACTGTACCCTAAAATGTGCTTTTGAGCTATAAACTATAAATAATAGGACTGACACACGTGAATACTGGTGGTAATTTAGTCAAAATTAATTATTTTTGTAAACGTCTGCATTTTATGGGTTGAAAATGGCTCAAAACGTCATATCCGTTCCAAATCACGCAAACCTCTTGATGGATTAAAAGTGTACTTGTGGAACATTTGTGCATCATAAAATAAAAATGTTAAATTGATGTTAATGAGGGTCTCTCTTTCAGCCCCTCCCCTCCCCTCACTCAGGTTATTGACTACGTTTTAGCGTTTTTCAGTATTGTGCAGTGAGTAGAGGCAGGCTCAAAGATGGGCCTGAAGTAATTATTTGGCTCCTCTCTTGTGACTCTTACCTCACACTTTGATTACGTATTAGTGTCCCCAGAAACCTACATTTTCACTGCAGCTTTTCTGCATGTCGTCATAGGGGTATGAGATAGAGAATATTTTGGGCCTAGGAACACTATTGGCAGATGGTATAGAGGAGGGCAAGACACATTTAACCAGTTTTGTAATGCTGGTTTCAACTGCCGTCTTGATTCAGGTAAACTGTAATTTCCTTGACACATATCAGTATCAGTTGCCAAAGCAAATGAGGACAGTCTGGTAATAATAGAGTTCTTCAACATTCCCGATCAATTACTCAATCAATTTGTCTTTCTCTGTGTCCCTCCTTGCTATGTTCCCCAGTCTGTTGACAGTGCCTGTCAAATGAGCACTTTTACTGCTCCATTGATGCATTCTTTTTTATTTTTCATTTTACTGTGTGCTACCATTGTTCGGTGGTAATCTGACATGTTGCTTGGAAACACAGTGACATGAATAACAACACAGCCAATCAATTGGAAAGACACGTTTTGCTAACATTGCTCTCTCCTCTGTTGCCCTGTAGCCGCTGCAGATCGACGATAACTTCTGTGGCCAGGACTTCAACCAGCCTCTAGGGGGCACCACCACCATTGAGGGCATGCCTCTGTATGTGGATAAGGATGATGGCATGACATCGGTGGCCGCCTACGATTATCACGGGCACACTGTGGCCTTCACCGGCACACGCAGCGGGCACATAAGGAAGGTAGGATGTGTGCTTTGTTTATTATGTCCATTTTGGACAGACTTTTTTTCCCCCGTGAATATTCTATGTCAGTTGGTGTTGCTGTTTTTAACATGCCCTTACTTAAAATGATGTAGTGGGAGGGAAAGTCAATCCGGAAATTATGTCACATCATGGACTGAATATATATGTCTTGTTTTACATGATTATTTCATAGAGGAATGTTGGGCTGATTTCAAAATGTAGCCCTTTCCCACAACATAACTTACCACACAACTGGAAAACTTGAATTTCACATGTAGAATAGCAGACGATTTAAAGAACTACAGTACAATATTATACTAAATGTACTACTGTATATTACATTTTAACAGATAATAAAAAAATAGATTTCATGGAATCTTTGCTTTATATGGCAGGGCTGGGCGATATGGTCAAAAATGTTAGTGGATATGGCGATATGTTTATTGTAAATCAAATTACTTTAAATTCTAAGGGTTGAATTATGTTCTTCGATGAACATATTTATGGACAGGTAGCTCATATCTAGCCTTGAGGGATCAGGATGTTCTCTTTAGTTATTTTAGTTTTGCCGTGAGAATCAGTCTGGAAAGCCTAGGAATAATTAGTAGCAACTGAACTTTCCAATCAGCGTCGTGTTTATAGCTATATGGGCGTGGTTTAGGTTTGCCGACAGCAAAAATTACCAGATGGTTCATGTACGGCTCCCCAGATGGACTTGTGACAACAATTAATCTGGCATGCCAGGTTAACTCATATCTGGGGTCAAGGATAAAAATAAAAAAATCATTATCTGTTTCTACAATTAACAACAGGATAAATACAAATAATGTCTCCCTCTTTCTGATGTAAATAACCCTTAAGTTATAGTTTGGTAGTCTTTGCTTTGTTCATAATTAAAATCAATTAAAACAAACATTTATCATAATTGTATTAACATAAATTATATCGCAATCATTATTGTAATGGTTTTATTGCCCAGCCCTAATGGCAGGTAGGAGTTTGTGGTTTGACCTTGGCATTCAACAGTCTAAAGGTGTGTGTGTGTATTTGTATTCTTGGACGTGCTTCTTTCTGCATCAAGAATCATGGTTTACAAACAGGGAGGGAAGGGTCAACGTAGGACCGCGAAAGAGATTGGACGGTAAATTTCCCATATCGATCGCCTTCTAAATGTAGCTCGTCATTCCTGCACGTCAGAATGTGTAGCCATTGTTGCCAGTTAAAAACAGTATGCTGATGTTCTAAGGGCTTTTTGGGAGTGTGTAGGTGTTTGCGGTACGCGTTTCCAAGGTGTAGGCACCTATCCACACCATAGGTATGACGTCGGTGGCATTTCTTTTCTGGAATAGTTCAGCTGGTAACTGTTTTATACAGACAGTGATACTGTGCAGAGCTTGCTCCCTCACACACACACACACACACACACACACACACACACACACACACACACACACACACACACACAGTATCCTGTCTCTGGAGCTTTGCTAAGTCGGCTGAAACCTGGCCCACTAGTCCTTGTGCCTGACCCTTGGACAGTGTTTGTAGACAGATGATTATTGTATGTGTGTGTGTATGTGCACGTGCACTGTAGCATCTGGAAAGCGGTGCACAAGAGGGCACATTACCAGCCATATGCTCGTGCATGACTATGCCTTGGCGTGAGAGTGTCTGCGAGAAACGGTATACAGTATTGTGTGTGTGTGTGTGTGAGAGCGGCAGAATGACGAAGGTAAGTGCCGTAGCACAGGCCTGCAGCCCCCATCTCCTGTCAACCCCCTGATTGATGGAGCCTATGGCTTGGCATAACAGAATCTACAAGAGCAGAGGTAGGCTATAGCCTATATAGTCCAGGCACTTGGAATTATTATGAACTTGAAGCACCGACACAAAATAGGCCCTAATTATATACTGTAGACACATGGAGTATATGTGTGTTTGACGTGGACAAACATCATAAAGGGTGAAAGCTACATGGTGTAGTAATAGTAACAGTGCAGTATGTTAATTCAACATTAATGAATCAATGTAGGGAGGTTGCATTGGTGGTTTACAGCATTAGCTGAGATTGCAGAGATCTTTGCTGGCTGCTACACTACTCTTGTGCTTGATTTTGCTAGCTACTGTAGTAGTTTGTATTTATGACATTTTATCAGCAATATTAAAAGCATTTTACCAATTATACATTTTTATTACAGTCACTGACGTAAAGTACAGTACATGCCAGTATTTATATACATCCAGAGGACTACTTTTAATCCAACTACTGTAATGCTATAGCCGATGGATGTGAAGAAACTGACCAAATCCATATCACCAGTCATATACCAGCCATATAACTTATGCCAGGTTCAGAGTCAGACTACTTAACTTTTGAATTAAATTTGAATTTGTCTTTCACGATGGTCACCATGTCAGACTTTATATATATGGATTATATATGAAACGTTGTGCCATACAATCTTAACATGCCTTCACCGGAAGTCTTGCCACACCATGTGTATGACACCGACTGATCACAATGGTGCGAGTTGGTGTGACATGGTGAAAGTTTTGTAAGGAAGGAAGGGTCAAGAATGTGATTCTGGTGCAGCACTGCAGTCTTGTGTTGAAAAGAAAAACGAAAAGCGAAAAGGACCATGTTGCAGCTACTGGTGCTGGGTAATGGTCACACAGCCTAGCTTAACCAGCTACTGTATAGCCTACTCACCGGGTTGCTTAAATGCCTCCACTATTTCTGGCCAAAATTTATCTTTCTTGACTTTTTTGTTAGTGTAGCTTACTCCCTCAAGGAAATGTCAAAAAAGGATTTGTTCTGTTCAACAATCCTTTCCTCAGTTTCGTGGTTCCACGCCATATTCCAGCTGACAGCAGCCACAGCAGTCCCTCTCTCTCCGATAGCCTGCATTTATATGTGCAACAGAGAGCACTATGTCTAATACATCTAGGTGATAAAATACAAATACATTCTGACATGTTAGTCTTTTCGTCGGGACGTCGTGAGGAGTCCGAATGACTAGCCACATCGCTGGTCTTTGATTATGTCACACTACACAGAGTAAAGTCACCGTTTGTTGTTCCCAATGGACCACGCTCGGGCCCGAAGCTGGAACCAAAGCCACAACCAAATCTGGTCAAAATGTGTCTGAACCGGGAAATATTCTGTGGCAATTGCTTTTTTCAGTGAGTTGGATTCAGTGGTATTGTTTGCCTGTTCATTTCTTTTGTCAAAGACACACTTGCAGTTTGTGTGTATAGTGACAATAGTAATTTGATAATATGTTAATGTTAATTATAATTCTGCGGCATAATATTTGATGAGGGAAGTGCATGACTAGAAAGGAAGAGAGATTTTATTTCTTGCTATCTTTAGACGGGGAACACAACAAATGCGTACAGCAGTCTTTCTTGTGTGCATGTCATAGTAGCTTACCCTGGTGTTCACTATTAAAATATGATTTCACAAATGGCCCGGTTCTTCATTATGTTTTAGATGTCTCCCTGCACACACACCTGATTCAAATGAATAGCTCGTTATAATGACCCAATCATTAGAACCAGCTGTGTTGGAGCAGGGAGACATCTAAAACATGCAGGGCAGCGGCCCTCCAGGACCAGGATTGGGGAACTCTGATCTAGCATCTATTCCCCAGGCACTATCAATATGTATAAACATATTCACTGTAAAGTGGCGGGGAAAACTTACTTTTAACACAGCTTGATAGTAAGACCGTGTTAGGAGTAGGCAGCGGCTGAAGGGGTTTGAACAGCATGGAATCGCACAGAGGGCTGCCAGTAACATGGAGAACACCTCTTCAGATCCCTGTAAAGAACTGGAAATCCTTTCATTTCCTTCATTCTGTCTGCTCTTTTATCTACCTGGGAGAACAAGGTGCTCTTACTGTGCCCACTGGATAAAAAGGATCCTTCCACTGCCTGAAGTAGTTCCAGATTTGAAACAAAGAATGAGATGCAGAGTTTTTTCTGGTAAAGTGCGTAGGTGCATATGTGTGTGTGTGTGTTTTTTTAGGGGATGGTTTCATGTCATTTCATCATTTTGCTGCTAGCAGCAAATCCAATTATCTTTTTTCTTTCCTTTCTATCTGGCAAGATGGCCTGAGTGACGGGTCCAATTGGAATATGGTGTTTCTGAGCTAAGCCGTGCCAACATCTTGATTGACAGGCAGGCAGGCACTTAGTTGGCATAAGATAGAGAGGAGTTAGACTAGGGACGCGATCACTCTGCCTGGGATTGGAGAGGTTGTCCAGACGTTACCTTACCTACTGTATGTACAGTATGTAATCACATTTTCTTTCTTTCTTTCTTTTCAATGGATATCTCATTACTGGTTTGTGTACAGGTGACACTGTCACACATGTGCTAGCCAAACCAGTGCCCAGCTAACCATAATTGTATTGGTGATGCTAGCTGTCACAATGATAAAGCTTAATCAGTAAACACGCAATGGGAAGTAATTTAGCATGCAAATGCTAATTAGTGCTAGCATTTAAAATGGAAGACATTGATTGAAGCAGCTTATCGGGTGTTCAGTCTGGTTAAAGGCAAACATACCCGACTGGTGATGATGATTGATAATCTTAGGTTTATGGGTATGTATGTCTCCCAAATTGTCCTAATGCACAAATCCTAGAGATCAGATAAACACAACAGCATCTGTGAAAATCAATCTTAATCATATTGAGGTTGTACAGTCAAATAATAATATAAGTGTATGTAGCCTTGTATGTTGAAAACGGTAGGTTTCTTAGATCTGCATGGCGGTATATGTTTTCTCACATTATTTGTATATAGGGTGACCAGTTCCCAACAAACCAAATGTGGGACAATGTGGGACATGTTACAGTAATTTCCCGACTATTAACTGTATATTAACCGCAGGTCAGTATTTTATGTAGTTTTTAGAAACAAACTTATCTATTAACTGCACCCGTGTATTACCCGCAGTTTGCTCAATGTTATGTCATCGGGTTGGAGGCATTTTTATGTTAAAAAAAAAAAAAAAGATAGCTAGGCTACGTAAGCTATGGTAGGTTACTATTGTTTGTTACTCATGTTATTAACAAGCCAAGTCGCCAACAAACAGCATGACTAAAAAAATGGTGTTAATATAATTCATGTGCTTGCTGGAGATACGTGAACATGCGTCAAGTTATGTGTGTTTTGTGCAGCTTCCTAGTTCCTACACAAAGTCTATACCGCTACCAGAGGGGTTTACCTGGATTCTACTCAAAAAAGGCCAAATCATTTTCCTTTTTTGTTTTTCATATATTTCCATGTTCAGTTCGGGTTTCCAGCGGTGGCTAGTCAGTAGGTAATAAAAAAAAAAACATGCAAAATCATGTTCAGTTCAGTTTGCTACCAACCGGTACCGTAGCGGTAGCCAGGCTACCAGGCATTTTTTCCAATAGTCCGTAGTTTATACCGGCAGGTAAAAAACATCAGCGCGGTACAAGAAGGCTGCATAATCTCAACATATCGCCATTAAGATTAAAGTGAATCATGTGTTTGGCATCAGCGAGAATATAACATCTTTGAACGAACAAAGATGTTATATTCTCTCTGATTCGTTTCCCCGTGCGTCTCTATTAAAATTGACCGGGCTGCTGACAGCATGTGATTCCTTCCAGGTGCCACTTTCTATCGTGCAATCACTTTTTGTCATGACACTGGCAATATGGAATATTGCATGCATTATCCGATCAGGATTATATTCCTGATCCAGCAACACAAAACCTTCCTGCACATGTTTCGTACAAACTTGGAAATGCGGCTCCTGAATGTATGTGGATCCGAGAGGGGACAGAGACTATTGTGACTCGGTTTAAGCCACAGTCTTCGCTGCTTTCTTGACAGCCATAGGACAAATGCCAGATATTAGAAAAGCGTTAGAAACCTACGAAAATGAGATCAAATGAAAATTCAGGACATCGTCTCATTATGTGGGATGCAGAAAAACGGATTAAAATGCTGATTAAAAAGCAGGACATCTGGTCACCCTATTTGTATAGTGAAAAAAAGTAACTACTGTAAATTTTTCTGTGTACTTGAACTACAAAAACATGTGTAGCAGAGATGACAACTGATGTGCTGCTTAGTGGATTGAGTATTAGACAGATTTTTGCCTCCATGCTAGTATAGCTAGCCCACATACAGTACTTTAGCAGCTTCTATCAACCCCCTTCAGTCTTTATCCAAATGTTCTTTTTTTAACGTATCATCTTCAACACTTCAATTAAACTCTTTCTCAACTGATTTTGGATGGATGCCCGCAAATCATCATCCCCTTGAGAATGTCTTGCATGCCCCATCTGTGTACCTGTTTGAGGCATGGCATACCATCCTTCTTTCTCCTAATCTCCCACTCTCCATCTCTTCCCCTCTCTCTAGCCATTAGTACATTGGCTCACGTAACCTATGATGACTTACTCCATAGATATAGTGTATAGATAAACTATATCTATCTTCTGTGTGGTCAAGACCCTGTCCATCTAAACCGCAGTTTTAATATGGCTGATAAAAGCCTCTTCTCTGGACGGTGTAGGACATCTCTACCGACCATCTTCTTTTTGTTTGCTGTCTTCATTCATAATAATTCAATCATTTTTGTGTGCACTGGGATTCATTGGTAATTATTGTTTAATGTGCTTTTAATATTGGACTTTAAACAATGTTGCAAATGTGACCATTTCATTTGCTGGCTTTGGAATGGTGTAAAAAATACCTAAAGTATAACCTTCATAGGAAGCCGATATTGTGATGAAATGAGACAAATAAACCAATAATATAATACAGTATAACAGATCTATAACAAAATGCTACCAGACCCACATACTGTATATATTTAAATTCTAACTCCCTTATTCAACTTCTGAAAACAATACTTCATACTTCAATCTGCATATAGAATGTTTCCTTGCCGCTAAGGTTAGTTAGGGGAAATTTGAACAGTACAGTGTGATGGAAATCTCTTGAATACTTTTATAGTGGGCAGAATCACACTCCGAAAGCCCTTTGGTCCCTTTGGGAGCTATACTAATATGAAACTGTTCCAGCCATGCTAATGTGCAGATGTAGTTGTAGGTTCTGTGTGTCCTTGAGCAGGGCATTATCTGTAGTTTCCCTCCGGAGTATCGCGGCTCCATCTTAATGGATGTGGGACATGGCATAGGGAGCTAGATGGATATATTAGCACGCTGATGAGGCTTGGATAAAAGGAATTTTATCTGTATCCGGAGGATAGAAGATGTGTCCTAATCACAGCTCTTAAACTTTGACACATCAGTCACAAGTGATGGTTCTGTTGGCGTCACGGCAAAGTAAAGTTGGGAAATGCTATCATCGTCAGCCATGTTTTGTTTGTGAAGAATTGAGTGTCTAAAACCTTCTGCCAAGCAATACGGTACATGTAGCAACTAACGGTAATTGAGAAATGCTCATGTAATGTAAATGTTTTTTTCTTGTAAAGTCAACCGAAATAGAGATAGGAGTTAGCGTATGCTAACGGGCCCTAGCCACATAAGCTACAGTAGCATACAATGTGATTGTGTACAGATGCACAATGAGCCAGAATACTCACAATGCGTTCTCTGCATACGGCCAGCCTTACTGCCAGT
This sequence comes from Amblyopsis hoosieri, assembly GCA_027564755.1. NCBI lineage: Eukaryota > Metazoa > Chordata > Actinopteri > Percopsiformes > Amblyopsidae > Amblyopsis > Amblyopsis hoosieri. The sequence continues at coordinate 8,884 of JAODUE010029148.1, forward strand.
CAGTCAAAGCAGTTTGCTTGTGGGGCATCTGCGGCCACATTTTCCAGACAAATAAGCTGCACACATTGACACACACACACACACACACACACACAGACAAGCCAGCGAGCAGCTATCCAACTGTTGTGTGGATGTCTAGCGTCAGGTGGCAGAGGCCCGACAGAAGCTGGCTAACCCCTCCTATCAGGACATGTGTCTGTATAGATATGATGACCTGCTGGATATACATGGCATTATCTGGCTTGCATCTGGCATAGCTGGCACGTGCGTCTGTGTGTGTGTGTTCGCACACACGCTGGGGCTTTTGTGTTGTGAATGTGTGCTATATTACTTGTGTGTATTGTATGTGAATGTGCAGACAAGACTGTGCGTGCGTTTCCTGTATATACGCACGTGTCTGTGCCAATGACACAGTGTGCGTTTTCATATTGGCACAGCTGTGCCATCCTCATGCAGAATAAGAAAATGCCCATGAAATGCCCGAGCAGCTGCTCAGATAACGTACCACACACACACGCACGCATGCACGCGCTCACGTTCTTGATGATTTCATCCTACAAGTGTATGTGATTCCTGTGTCTATGCACATTTGTGTCTTTGTGTGATTGGTTTGAGTGTGTATGGGTATCTAATTGTGTGTGTGTGTGTGTGTGTGTGTGTGTGTGTGTGTGTGTGTGTGTGTTCAAAAAAGCGTAGATCTGGGCAGCTACAGTTTAAAGCCTTCATCAACTGTTCTTCTAGACTGACCCATCTGTTTGTTCATAACACACACACACGCACTCACACACGCACGCACTCACACACACAGTCTGTATACATATCAGATAGACACACATGCATATTTCACACTCACTTGGGTCTGTCATGACTATGACATGCATTGTATTCTGTAAAGCCTGCCTTTATTGTGTTTAAAATGCATGTGTGTGTTTGTGTTTATGTTGTGTTTATGCACACTATGAAACATGACATTTCAGCCTTATTAAATTGTGCTGAGAGAGATGAAACAGGATTGATATACAATATTATTCAGGGCCAGATTGCAAACATCTTTATCAACCCATGTTGGAAATATCCAGATTTTATCTTCCTTCCGTAGGGCTGGGCTCCTATGATTCATTGTCTTGCTCAAGGGCACTCTAGCAGTGTGAATACTTGTTGTTGTAAAGTTTCCAAAAAAGAAAAACAATATTTTCACATGATTGGATCCCTGAATACTTCAATTAAATATCATTGTATGTGGTGTTAAATCATGCTACTTTAACAGAGGTAATATTGGTAGATTTTCTTCAAAATGTACAGTATTTTTGTTTACTATTTTATAATAATGGTGTTGGAGCACTGTGGGATTTAATAGTAGCTTTTTTGAGACGTTTGTTGTGGAGTGTGTGTTTCTGCCTAGTCATCATCCTTACCTTGGTTGCAGTGGGTTTCCATATACCCAGCTTGTCAACCCGCCACAAGGACGCCTGGCCATGCTTCAACACCCGTATGCTAATGAGGCCTAGGCAAGAAAAATAAAAGGCCGTCTACTGTGTGTGTGTGTGTGTGTGTGTGTGTGTGTGTGTGTGTGTGTGTGAGAGAGAGTGTGTGAACACCGGGGAGTCCATCGTTGATGATCATGATATTGATTGGCCCACTCTCTGGAGACCTACTGATTTCTGATTGGCCACTCTTGGCCACTGATTGTGAAGTGTGAAGGTGATGTCTTGAGGAGCTCCTCCAATCACCGATCATGACCCTCCACTATTTCGCCCTCTGCGTAAAATAATGGAAACACGTTGTACACTAGCCTTTCTGTCTTTCATGCTGGCTGTGTTGACCAATATCGTCAAAGGAATCAATGGTAAAGGATTAATAGGGATATGTTTATGGAAACACATTTACATTTTATAATATAACATATTCATTAAAATATTTTTTTGTATTACAATGGTTTGCTCAAGCCCCAGTGGAAACCACAACATTCAATGAGAGCTCTTGAGTTTGGTGAAATGTGTCTGTATTATAGCACAATGGTGGGAAATATACTACACAGGGAGCACTGTGACTTATATATCACAACGTTACTATGGTAACAGGCAGTTCTCTGCCTCACCGCCATGAACAAAATATCACTCAAGTGGATTTCGTGACTACAGCCAAAGATAAAAAAAAACTATCGTTCTTCAAAAATGTGCTGTTGCATCTTGTCACCAGAGTGGCCGCCAGTGAGTAAAGTAACCCTACGAAGCTAGTTTAGTTTTGTGTTTTTAGAGACAAGCTGTTTATGTACAGTATGTTTTTCTTTAGGCGTGTGCAACAGAGTCACGCTGTACGGTACCAAACATAATTGACCAACGGTGAGGCGAAAGAACAACGGATGTCTGAAGATAGGTAGCCAGATAAGATGGCATCTAAACTGTCAGAGAGACAGATAAGAAATCCGATAGGCTCTTATTGTTGTACCACGCTGAAAGAAGGTTCATAGGAGAACCCACACACATAATATACAGAGCTAGTGTCATTCAGCCATCTGGTGTGTGTGTGTGTGTGCGATGTAGATGCTGCAAAGAGAATGACTTAGATTACGAAGACTGATATCAAAGTTACACAGGGTCTGTGAACAGGCCAAGCATGTGAGAGCGCACACACACAACACGCACGCGCACACACACACACATAGATGCAAAAAAGACTCGCACACAATTCTTTGATACAAACAGTATTGTTATTGACAGGGTTAATAAGTTAATATGACCAAATGTAAACTCTCACACACACACACGCGCATGCAAACGCACGCACGTATCTACTCTATACACTTAACACATTTCCTTTTGCTTTTCACTGTGAAGATACTAACACAGCATATAGATGAGCTATCCCTTTGCCTGTGTGTGTGTGTGCGTGTGTGTTAAGTATACAATGGCTCGGCCAGCTGCCCGATGGCACACCGTCAGTAGGTGTGTATGTGGGGGGGTGAGGGATGCAATTAAGAGATGACGGATGGATGGATGGATGGATGAGTGCAGGTTGGGTTTCTGCTTGTTGACTCTTTTCCTTCCTACAAGCCGTGCTAGCAGCGGGACGTGCACATGGTTTAGTCTACTTGGGCTGCCGGTTTACTGCCCGTCTGCTCTGCTGTATGTCACACGCACGCACGCACTTTAGAGGCCGCACATCCAAAATGAAAAGGCTTAATTCACTCAGGCCTTTGCTTTGGCCTCTGTCCATTGTGTGTGTGTGTGTGTGTGTATGTGCATGCGTGTGTGCGTTTGTTTGTGTGTGCGTGGGTGTATGCGTGTGTGTGTGCCAGCACCTACAGTCATAAACTTTTCCTTAGTCAGCGTTGGGCAACTTAAAGCTATATCACAATATTTAATTTTATATTTTGTGGTAATGATATGACTATATAAAAATAGGACTGTTCAACACTATCTTTTTGGCCACACGTCACTACAGCATACAGTGTAAACCTTGCACAAACTGCTTTCAACTCTGGCTTCACTGCTATCCATCCATACAAAGTTCAACGAATTGGTCGTAAAAACGAGCTATTCATTTGAATCAGCTGTGTTGGAGCAGGGAGACATCTAAAACATTCAGGGCAGCGGCCCTCCTGGACCAGGGTTGGGGACCACTGATCCATACACTATGGAGTGTGTGTGTCTCGTGTATAGCCGTCGCCTATATGATCCCCACGCTGTGTCACGTCTTCAAACACATCATCAACTATATCGTCCATATATTATGAATTATACGGTATGACCCAGCTCCAGTCAGGACAGTAAGCCATCGACACATCTAGTTACAGCCAGTTCAGAAACTTCAGCGCAGACACACATATACCCTGTACACAGATTTAAAGAAAGTAATTGTTCCATTAAAGATGAGCAGTGAGGTTAATCCATACATTACATTACATACATGTATAACAGTGATGACGGGACTAGCTGTCTAACTAGGAGAGTATGGGTCTGGGTGATATTATCCTATATTGTGACAATAATCCTCTCGTTTCCTCCCTCAGTTAGTCAGTTGTAGCAGGCTACCGACCAGCGTTGGTCCAACTCTGCTCCCGAACTAATTCAAGGTCACTGGAGAATAATGTGTAGTCACTGTAGAGCACTGTGAGGCTCGCTCAGACCACTAATGTGACATCTAATTCTCTAATGTTCCGGTCACACCAACACTTGGCCCAGACTCTATGGAACGCATGACCCAGGCAGGGGGAACCAAGCTACAAAGCATATGACCAGCCAGGGACACAAGACTGCGATCTTATTAAAGACCAAACCGTTTTTGTAATGCCACAGGCGCAACTGTTGGTCAGGGGATACGGAATCATTTATTTCATTCTTATTATAAGAACTAGAGACTGACCATATTAAGAGATTAGCATGTGCTTCCTTTCAACATTCATTTAAACATATTGACACTCGCATGTACTATATTCACTTTAATGGATCATTCTTTATTTCTTTATTGCATACATAGTGCCCTATAGAACACTACATTTAACTCTGGATGTGTTTGTATATTAAATTAACAGAATATGACTTTAGGGGAAGAGTTATGGAGGAGTAAAGATCAGTACAAGCCACTCAGTGCTCAGTTGTGGGAATGGCATGCGTTTCAAATCACAACATCCTTGGTTTTGTAATGTTTCAACCACAATATGTTTTCCGAACAACAATCAAGGGACGTTCCTATACATACAGTACGTTTGATCAAAGGTGGTGGCATGTCTTAGCGTTGCTGATGTTGCTTACTGACTGACTTTCTATCTTTCCGTGTAATAGGGGTGTGCAATATATCGAACAAATGTAATGTATCGCAGAATGCATCCGTACGATGTAGAAAATGACAATATCGTGAACATCGAGTATACATTTTCACGTCATTTTTCTAAGGCGCTGTCATGAAATGTGCTCTGCGTTTTGCTTCTTGCTATCTCCCAAGCTCTCTCCATCTCACAGACAACAACACGGGGGGGAGCACATGTTGGGCGAGTGCGTATGACTTATGAGAGATGCGTGTTTGTTTGTAAACTCGTTTGTTCCCCCGAAGAGTAGCAGTAAGTTCTAGCAAATCTTCACTTTCACTCTGCACTTCCTAACCCCGCCCCTACTTACTAACAACTTTACTTTTCCAACGCACCATTGATGAACATTTATGCACGGGACAGCAAGATGCAGGAGCTTGTTTAAGAGGATAACCAATGGCTAAATCACGGAGATAGCTCGGGCTTACAAGATTGCATGAGCAGCAGAGCAACGAGCAATTGTGCGTTAAGCATGCATGGGAAACACTTTTCTTCAATCATTTTCAACAGCGACACAAACTGTTATGGTTTACCTGCATGAAGTGCTGCTGAAAACTAGACCGGAAAGACATCGCTTTTGCCTTAAAACAAAGCTCAAGCTTTGCTTAATGTAAAGCCATATACTTCCGTGGATGCGGCTTTGCCAAATACTGAAATGAAAATGCAGTTAGCAGGACATCCATTGCCATCTGATGGGCTTCAGCATGTCGCCTTTGCGCAGTCAGTGGACACAAGTCAATATGAACACAAACATTTGGTGTTTGTGTTCACAACTAAAGAGGTATTCTTAGAGTTGTACATAGCCTATGTTTATTTTAAATGTTTTATAAAAGTAGTGGAACCTCAGTTAACATAAATCACAGCCAGCCTTTTCCAGGTTCCAAGTTTGGCGACGCCTGAAGTATAAAGCAAACACGTGGTTCGAGTATTAAAATGCCCGTGCAGTTAATTACTACCGTACCTCTCTCGTTGTTGACTCCTTTTACAATTTTTCATTTACAATTGCAAAGCTGTGTACGTAGACAGTCAAACAAGTTTTGTTATCTTGTTTACTGTAGTATGGAGATTTTTGTTTTGGTTTTGTGTTTACCGATATGTTATTTTTAATTTACATTTTGATAAACTATTCGTTAACGTGTAGAGGAAAGTTTGCACTTTATAATTAACAAAGGCTTGTAAGGCATTTGTATTTCTTACAACTGAGCATTTAACCCATAAACAAAATATCGAGATATATATTGTGTAATGCCATTCAGCCCAAAAAAATGTTGATATTACTTTCATATCGCCCAGGCCTACCTGTCACGGGGCTATCCCGTGCTATATACTAAATTAAAATGTGTATAATTTGTTACTATTGTATTTTAAATGTTCTATTTATACAGATGTTTGTTTTTGTAAGTTTTATGTTTGTATAGTTTGTGGACCAGGTGTTTCCTTTTAGTTCATTGGCATTGCTAGTTAACTAAACAGGAACCATCTGATTTATGGAGGCAGAGCCTGAAGATAGAGGTCGGATTTGACCTGCAAACAAGAAACAAGTATGGGAGCTACTGGGGGCCGTAGTCAGTTGAAAGGGCATTGCCTAATTGTAGTTTATTTTGTAGAGTTTTTGTTTGGTGTTCATATTCTTTTTGTAAAATGGTATTATCAGTTATATTTGGGTTTATTAGGCCTGTGCTCTACCTTCCATAAACTAATTAATGAATAAACTACGCCTGGACTGCAGAAGTGAGTGTGCCTCAGTTTTTGTGCCATCGCCGCTCGACCAACCTCACACTACCATCTAATGATGTTATCTCTTGAATATCTTTTGTGCTTCTCTACATTTATGCTTTTTCTGTAACCACTGAACCAGTGAGCAGCAGTGCTGACCCCAGGACAGTTATTTGTAAGTAGTGTATTGCTACAAAGCTACTGCAGGGTGGGGGTTGGGGAATAAATAAAAAGAAAGCGCCTCACTGCCTCTGAGGCTTCCCTTCACAGCGCGTGGACAGCAACCAATGAGAGCTGGGAGCAGGGAAGAGTAAAGGTCAACAGAGAGGAAGTACTCCAGTGAGAGGGTGGGATGGAGAGAAACAGTGAGGGGGGCTTGATTGATTATTTCCTGTCTTGCACCCCCCTCCCCAACCCGCTCCCCACTCTCTTTCTCTCTCTCTCTCTCTCTCTCTCTAAATCTCTCTCTTTTTCTCTCTCTCTCAATCTCTCTCTCTCTCTCTCATGCTGATGGGCGAGCCACTATTCACTGCATTCCTTTGTTTAACCTTCTAATTGGATTAAGTCTAGCAGAATAGCACTGTCTTTATGTCATCAGCAGTCTTGTCGCACACGCACGCACGCAGGCACACACACACGCACACACACGTGCATGCGCAGGCACACACACACACACAGAGGGCTGTGACAGGGAACAGGAACAGACAAAAAGATTGCCTTATCAGCTACAATTAATTCTCCACAACGCCACTGACAAACAGCAGTGGCGGAGCGAGAGAGACAGTGTGTTATACAAGATCGTGCTCTCTCCACCTCATCTCCCCCACTCTGTCTCTCTCTTCCCCCCCACCACCCCCTCCCCCCCCTCTCTCTCTGTATAGCGCTCCACATTGAAGTGGTGACATCTTACCGGATTATGTATCTCCCCGTATTAAATGCCCGCCCGTCCTCCTTACCCACACAAAAGACACCTACGTGTTTTTACAGACACCGTGTGAGATGTTCCAGGTGTTGCTTACACAAGCAGACATCAAATGTGTGGCGTACAAGGAAGCTTCGCATTTGTTTTCTATGGGCCATTAATAATGGGAATATTGGCACTCTAATTTTGCATGCTCCACCTCAATGATTATCAAGACTCTCTGTAAGCTGCTTTAAACACGTCCTTACTGTAATTGTTTTCTAGCTGTCTCTGGATGCTGATCTCTCGCTGACTAAATGAGTAGCAAATCGACGGGTCGAGCCGTACCTTTGAGTCATAGCTTTGCAAAGTCAGGATGGTTTTAACCAGAGGCCGGTTGCCCCAAAGACCTCTGATACCTCTTCCGTTCCCCATTTGTGCACATGGGGAAAAGTAACAGTTAGTCACATGTCATTAGTGTGTCTTGGCCATCTTCCTCTGTCTTATCCCGCATGGAAAGCCTCAAGCAGACGCCTGGTGTGTGAGTGTGTGCGTGCGTGCGGTAGCCAGCTCTTGAACTCGTGGCCCTCTTTTGAACCGCCTGCCATTCATATTCATTGTGGCTCTGCCTGCTGGCTCCTCAGTAGCCTGTAGCGACGCTAGCTAATTACCACTGGAATGATTGTCCCAGCCCTCCGTCACACACGTGACTGTGCAGGGCGACACCTCCAGCTAGAGACAGCGCTGTCACCGGCTAGACAGATCCAGAAACACTGGAGCGCTGAGAGGAATTAGAGAGAAAGCAAGAGAGTAAAATATAATTAGAAATAGGTGCAAATGAGAACAGAGAGAGAGAGATAACGGAACTACGTTGAAGGTTTCACTGAGGAAGTGAGAATTGGAAGGGAAAGGTAGAGAAACAAAGAGAAACAGTGTGAATATACGGAATAAATGTGCATGCGTGTGTGTTTGAGAGAGAAATATGCAAATATATGCAACCAGGGGAAACAGTGTAGGCCTGTATTGTGTAGCTGTTCTTGTTTATGCCCTGTGTGTGTGTGTGTGTGCATCTATGTGTCACTTTAAGGCACTTATCATATCTGGAGATGCCCTCAGTATGTGAATAACAACCTTTTTCCCATCGCCTGATGTAAAATACTGGCTTTATTGGAACTATGTTCTATTAATGTGGGCCCAACCAACAAAATAACATTTCCTTTGCTAACAAATATGAGAAATCCAATTCTACAGACAGGTTTTCATTTGGTAGTTAACACAATGCAATATGACAGATATCTCCCAAATTAAATAATGCTGAAACATTATTGACTCTCTCAGCGTTATTTGTCATTCTTCTTACATCTGCTGACTGCCTCCCTACCAGCAGGGAAAATCTTGTTTTTTTTTCCTGCAAATGTAATTATTCTTGTCTATCTAATAATAATACATTGTATTTTTTATAACTAATATGCCAAATAATATGTATATTATTTATAAATATTAAGTAAATTTCATAAACAAATATATAAGCAAATAACACGACTACAGTTTAAAAGCTTTCTGGAAAATGTGGCTCTTTACCAATTTTTGTTATCTATCTACAGTATCTATCTATCTATCTATAATCAACTTTCTACAATCAAATTTCATATTTTACTTACATTGTTGTTACATTGTTGGCCAAACATTTCCTTTCAAATCCATTTAAGGAAGTTCAGTGTGTGAGAGTCTACATTTGGCCAATATGGACTTATTAACCCTGTCACTAACATGATTACCCCAGAGCCATGTGGCCTAGGATTTTAACACACTAACACACACACAAGCAAGCATACACACACACGCACGCACACGCACACACACACACAGGCACACACACACACACATACACACACACACACGGATATACACACAAACACACAGTCGCCTAGCAGACTAGCAGTGTCCTCACTTGCAGCCCTAACATAAACAGACAGCAACAAAACATCTCTGCATGGTTCCGTGTGCACATAGCAGACACAATAATAATGCCATCAGGCATGGAGAATCACCCAGCACAAGTTACTGTAGGCTCAAGTCTAGTGACAATGCCACTTTTATTTTAATACATCACAGTGATGTTTTCTGAATGGTAGCATTTAACTCGCCCGTAATTTTATTTTAAACCTGTTACACAATGTCCAAATCTAACCTTGTTAATATTAATAAAGCTGACCTTTCAAATATATTTTTGTTTGACTGTCACTGTACAATACTTAATAAAGCATGGTTTAGTGTATATAAATACTTATTTGAGACAAACACATTTGTGCAGTTTGATGCATTCTATCAGGAAAGCAATCCAAGGATTCTGGCTCCACACTGAGAATGACACAGTAAAGGCAGTTAGGAAGCAACAAAGAAACTATAGAAGTAAAAAAACTACGGGAATAACATCAAGTTAATCAATTTGTTTTAAAAGATTGAACACAAATTAGTACTTCTTCTATAGTCCATTCTTTGTTGCAGGAACACATCCATGTACAACAGACTTTAATAATTTGTATTTAAGACATAGAAAACAGACTAAACACAGCAGCACCACTACTATCATTTAGAAATGAGTCCCACTCCTAAAAAGAGAATGGGACCACCGCCACAATGCAGTGTTAAAAGGGTAGCTCAGACAACGCTGTTGGAACTATCAACAAATGGCAACATAGTTCCCGAACTATTACAAAGAACATTTACAGCTCTGTCTACTGCCGTCATCTGGCGGTATTAAACCTAAAAGTCTGGCAAAACATGTTACTAACAGTATGAGATTCAAACTGTCTTGTGTGTAGCATCATACATTCGTGTCTGTTCATAGCTTCTACATAACTGCTGTCAATAGCTTGAAACAACAGCAAGTTCACACATACGCTGTACGTGAAGCTATTTTTAAATTACACACACTACTGTGCCTTAATCATATTATATACAGTACACAACCACTTAAATCAGGGTTTATTTTGCAACAACCTCAACACAGTTACACGCACACGCACGCACACACACACACACACACACACACACACACACACACACACACACACACTCCAACAAGGGGTGCTGTGTTGTATAATGTGTCATTTGTAGTGAGGTGCGCTGCCCTGTGCATTCTGCCTCAGCTTGTGTCTGGGTGGTTTGACATTAAGCATATCCTGCCATTCAGGCTTCCCCATGGCCTGCTGGACTAGAGGCTTACTGTGACACAATCTGTCCTCTGCTCTCTGTGTGAACCGCTCATGTTCTATCTGTACATGCGCTGAAGTGGGCAGCTTCTGCTTTCACATGCTGTGACCCTGAGAGCGGCTCAGGTTCTTGGACACTGGGAATCCCCCACTGTAACACGGGTGGACTCTGGGGGCTGCATAATGCTATTGGTGTACTGGAAGCTGACCATTTCTAATGGTGGATGCTGGGGGTTGCATAGCACAACCACTGGGAGATGGCAAATACAACCACAGTCTTTTACTGGTGGATACTGGGGGGATTTTCTGCATTAATCCAGCCTGTTATTGGTGGATACTGGGGGCTGCCCAGTCTACTACTGTCTGATGCTGGCAGCTGCCCACTACAGCCACATTCTTCTACTGGTGGACCCTGGGGGATTTTAAATACAACCACAGTCTTTTTTCTTAGAGGATACCCAGAGCTGCCCACTTCAACCACAGTTTATTACTGATGGATACTGGGAGCTGGCCAGTACAACCACAATCTTATGTGTGTTCTGTGGTGGATGCAAGCACATTTCCCAGTGTGTTCTAATAATTCATCCAAACACTGCATAATTACACAACATAATGTATGTTCTCCATTGTATGTATGTATTTTCTCCATTGTGCTACATGCATTCCTTTTATAAAGGGGACACTGAGTCCATCTGACCATTTTCACTTGGTGAATGGAATAATTGATATGATGCTCACTAATTCTAACTAACAAATACTGTGGCTGTTTTGCAATATCTTTTATGTTCTTGCGGACTTGTGAAACATCATCATTCACAGCCAAGTACTCTTCCAATTCACAAGTTTGCATATAGCCAAGAACGGAGAAAATACCAGAAAGTGTTATCGATTAACGTTTTTTTACCAAGGATGCATCCAGTGGTGACTTGTGTGGGAACTTGTCCGTGGAATATCCCAGAATGCATTTCAAATAAACAAACAGCAATGGCAGTCGAGAAAACACACAACAATACTGGCAATACGAAATACTACTGTTATTGTGTCACAAAATGCTGTTTTAAGAGTTTTTGAAGCGAGAATATATTTTTTAACTTCAAATCTATGGTCGATTTATCAAGATGGAGTCTAATTTGCTACAATGATTTCGTAGATGTGAGGTCCTGCTAACAGACCGGGACAGCTATGATACCCCGCCGGCTATCAAGCGTTCAGTGTTGTCATCCCTAGGTATTGCGCATTAACCTAGAACGATACCCAAGAACGATATGTATATATAATCTAGATATGTCCTCGCGTTCTTGCAAGAACATTCTCTGAAGGACACTTGGCAAGAACGTACCTCTCAATAACACAAGTGCCTAGCTAGCCTTCTTAGAATTGAGAAACAGCCTGTATCTTTGTAATGGGTAGGACCTTTATCCCCCGTACACTAACACGTGTTTTGAGTTATTGACATTGATTGGTCAGTAGTACACACCCAGACAGTGTTTCGGTGTAATCAGTCAAATGTATTACTATTATGCTCTGGCCATATAGCTGCTGTTTAATAGCAAGCGGGCCTTATTCATGACAGCTAAAGCTGTTTAGGACACATTTGCATATTGACATCCCATCTGGTCATAAGACATAACTGCACTGTGTTTTGGAAAGCTGTCGTATTCCATTGACTTTTTACAGACTTTATTTTCCCACTGTAGTTGCAGAAAATATGCAAGTCATAGCCAATGACAGAGATGCAGAAAACAGAACGTCCTGTTATTTCCTGCCAGTGAAAACTAGGATGAACTAATTCCAGTCTTCAGTAAAATAAACAAGTAATGCTTATTACATTGGCGTCAACCACTAGGCCAATTCAGATTGCCTCCTCCCTCCCTTCCACCCACCCACCCACCCACAGCTTTACTCTGGCCACACTTGGAGTCAATCTGCCAGGGATTTAGAGGCAGTTATAGGGGGCTGCAGGCAGGGGCAAATCAACATGTGCTGGGGCAACAGAACGACTGTGTGTGTTGTACAGTACATCTATTTGTGTCTGTGTGTGTGTACGGGCTTTAATCCCCTACGAGGGGGTTCCACCCGGATTTGTATAATCAGGGTCGTTTGAGGACCCCCCCTGTCAACGTGCTCTCCCCCCGCTTCAGCCCCTGTCTCTATTCTCTCTGACCCTTTAACCACTCATCTCTGTTCCTGCCCTCACCCCTCTGTGTCTAGACTCTCTCCCTCTCTCCCTCTCCCTTTCTCTCGCTCGCTCTGGCCGGCGCGGGGGGGGGGGCGGGGGGGGGGGCGGGGGGGGGGGGGGGGGGGCGGG
>JAODUE010029159.1:0-21827 GCA_027564755.1 Amblyopsis hoosieri
AGACCCCGAGGTACTTGAACTCCTTCACTTGGGGTAAGGACTCATTCCCTACCCGGAGCAGGCACTCCATCGGTTTCGTTTTGTAAGTAACTAATATATCACAATAGTTGCAGAATTTTGTCATCATGTCTACTACCACGTCAATATATAATGAAATCCTCCAACAAAGTTTCTAGTGGCCTGAATAATAAAGTGCTAAGTACATAAGAGCAGAATAGGATTGCTTATATATATACAGTATATATATATAATTTTGCCAGAGTGACGTACCTACTCTGACCTGCTGGCATCTCAGAAACATTTGCTCATTGAAGTCTCAAATGCTCTCTGTCCTGGCACCACAATGGTGGAATGAGCTTCCAGCAACAATCAGGACTGCTGAAACGTTACCCACCTTCTGCAAGAGACTCATGACACACCTCTCCATCTCCTCGACTAGCGACCTCTCCATAGCACTCAATGCTAACTCAAGTTTCTTACGCAAATGTCCCCCCGTCCCCCCACCAGCCCTACTTTTATTTATATATGTGTGTGTGTATGTCAGAGTAGGTACGTCACTCTGGCAAAATTACCACTTCTACAGGTTCTCAGATATACCAACTCCTGCACTAGCACCTTCTCTAATAGGCACTTCGTTAAGTATGCAGGTGATGCTGCCTTGGTAAGCCTCTTTACCTCTATCAAGGGAGAGGAAATACAACTTGTTACAAATTAGTGCCTTGACATTGTGTTGGACTACAAGCTTTAAATGGGCCCTGTGGGCTGACTTTAAATACTAAGACACAACTAAGAATGGACTTTTTAAAGAATCTGCTATCTTTTAATGTAATTAACATTCTTAAATGTTTTATGGAGCTTTTATTCAAAGTGTACTGGCCTTCTACTGATTTGAAAATGCCACTGAGGCCTAGAAAAAACAGTAACAGCAGCCAGTAATCTGTTGGGTATTACATTTTTCCTACTATTCAGTGCATCTACAAAGACAGAGATAAAAGGCACCTACTTGTCTCTTTCATTGAATTACCATCTGGGCGACGGTATTCCCCTTTATTCACTAAAAACAGGTCCAAATATTAGTTTGTTCCACAAGCATATATATATATATATATATATATATATATATAATTTTGTATCGGTGTGACAATATACAAAATGGTAAACAATGACACGCCCCTATGATCGCGATGATATAAAAAGCATGAACTCAGCTCAGTCTTGTCAGTGACAGTAGCCTGCGCCGGCATCAATGACCTTATCCTATCGGACCATGAGAAGACACGCGATTAGGTGAGGTTTTAACATCAAGTCCGGAATTATTGGATTCCCTGATAAAGGTGCAGAACAGATTTTGACTAATGATAAAGTTGTTTGACAGCCTAAATAAGGTGTTCAGACTGCAAAAAAAGCTGGTCCATGATGTGTGATTTTCTTCCCCCCCAAGTCACTCTTAGGGCCTATCTAATATTTTCTCATCAGATTTGGGCAACTTTCATATGTGGTATCCTACTAAATCGGCTACCATCTATCCATCAGATTATTTTAAACGCGATCTGTCTAGTCAAATCAGAATTCATGCGACTTTTGCGTCAATCTAGAATAGAGCCTGCAACATTTATGCTCGCTATCGTAATCACACATGATTACGGTTGCTAGCGTAATGATTACGATCCCTAGCGTAATCATATTCACAGGCTCACTCATATTAAAATGATCGTAAAGGCTGACTTGGTTGTTTTGTCAATGTTTACTTTCATACGCTCATTTGATATTGCGCGCCGCGCAAGGTAGCAAGGGGCGGCATTCATTTGAGGCGGCATTTTTATGGTTGCGCCCTCCTGATCAGAGTTATTACTGTAAATTAAACAGATTTGTGAAGGTCATTCTCGAGATCGCTTGCTAACTTTGAGCTCAAATCAAAACAATAGACCCTCTCCCCACACGTTTAAATGCATAGCCGAAGGCATACGAAGTGGCTTGTTTGTTGTGAACAGTGAACATTTATTGTATTGAAACTACAGTTTGGCCATCTTTCCTGATGTAACTTTTCTCTTAACAGTTAGAGCAAACATAGTTTAGTTAGATAAACTATAAACGTATTGTTTAGAATCTAAGCAATAACTCATGAAAGTACAGGAACACATGCATTTACATAGTTAGGCCTACCCTATGGTCCTACATCTGCATAAGATAAACTTCACTTTAAGAAATTCAAAAAGCTTTCATTGTCATTGCACGGCTGTACAACAAAATCCAACATGTCCTCTGAGCAGTACATACAATACAATAAACAAATATATACATCTATTTTATTGTGATAATATAAAATGTAATAAGACAATAAAAAGCACGCAACAGGAGAAGATATAATCTTCAGATTCAACACATACAGTAGGCCTATGCATTGTATATCAAAGTATAAATTTTGTTTTACCATATGTCAGTGTGTTGATGCAGTTATGTGGCAAGAGATATTTGACCGAGCTCGGATAAAAACTTTGAAGTGTAGGCCGGTAGCACCTTCCACAGGGCGGCAGGGTAAACAAGTGCCTGTGTGAAACGGTTCTTTTGCTCTACAGTGTGGTCAATGACATCCTGCATGGTCTGGAACCTCCTATGTGAAGGCACTGTCTTGGCACGCTGTACACTGGAGGAAGGGTTTCCTGGAGCAAACGTCCGGCATCATCAGTTTGGTCACGCGTATCAAACCAATAACAATATTATTCACGTAAAGGAAAACCAATAGGCATATGAATTGTCTGAGTAGATTTCCCACAGCTTTTCTCTTCTATCTCCAGTGTAGCCTATAGGAGAAATACAAAAAAACAAATGTTATATAGCATTTGTATTTTGATTTAGACTAATTACTAATGACCAAACTAACTCAGAATTAAGTAGGTATCTATCTACTCATTTTCAGTCTCCCTGCTCCCATTCAGTTAGTGGTTCAGGTGAATGCACATATCACCAACGTCCACAGCCACCCAGCACAATAAAACATGTTCAATATTCAACAGGCTCCTGCTATTCAATTGGACAGATAGTCTACTACAGTATCAGCAACAAGTGTCACTTACTGTACGTACCCATGTCAATTTAGATACAGTAGTGTTAGATTCCACCTGTTTTGAGCAGATATGCTAAAGGTTGTTCCTTAGATTTGCAGTTAATTTTTACTTACTAGACAATGAATCCAGTGGATGAAGTGCCAGATGTTTATTCCAGTAGCAGTTATTAGTTATTAACACGTCTCTTGCAGATGGTTTCAATATTCATACAACTTGGTGTTAACCGGCATCTACTGACATATTTTCCTCTGCGTCTCTCACTCCCTGTCTGTGTCTCTATGCTGATAGTTCAGTCACGTGGTAGTTGCCACGAAAACGTGGCCTTGGCCAGCACCAGTAATAAACAACAGATAAGCTAGACAAGCAGAGAAACACACACTGACCCTCTATATAGTTAATATAATATACTATATGTAAAATACCTATGGCTACATAGTCATCATTAAATAGTAGTGGTTTGTTTCCTATACATTGTCATGTCATAACAAGAAATATGAAAATGTCACAACACTACTCCAAATGATGATGGAAAAATAAAACAGGAATACAATTGTGTCAGCAAAATAATATTAAGATATATTAAAACACATTACGTGATATGTAAAGGATAAAACTTGGCGGTGCTATAGAGAATAATACAAACCGAAAAAGTAATTAAATATTAAATGGAGACCACCCTCAAAACAAGTTTATTCTGCTAGTTTCCAAAGAACAGTTTCTTATTTTATCATCTTATGTTGATAATACACCCCCACCCCCCCTTCCCCCAAACCGTAACAGATGTATTTGTGAAAAATAGATGAATGGGGTGATATTCCAACAATGTAAAATCCATATCATACAGCGTCTGAACTTCCTAATTTTGATCTCCAGCAGTAGCCAGTTTGTGTAATAGTAAATGGGCGCATTTATATAGTGCTTTTATCCAAAGACACACACGGACACACACGCACTCACGCACGCACACACACAAATATGGTGATTGCTGCAATGCAAGGTGCGACCCACCAGTTAGGGGTTAGGCTTGCTCAAGGATGCTTACAGGCAGGTCAACACCGGGGTTCAAACCCACAATCTTCCGGCTCAACACAGCCCAACACCCAGACCACTAGACCATCCTGCCCCTAAGGTCACATGTTCTGTCTCTGTTGATGTCATGCATCACATTTTGCTTTACGCACTGGTCTTAGGCGCATCTCTTTCTCGCCTTTCCCGCCTTCGTCATCAGGTACATGGACGTCAATGTTGTGACTGAGACTGGGACTGTTGGAGCACAGTCTGTGCTGGACAGTGTCCTTATCAGCTGTTGTATTTTCAACATCTCAGTCGGTGTTTGGATTTTGTTTTGGTTCAGCAACGTTATTTTCCTACATTGTCTCTCTCTTTAATATGTGACTCTTGTTGGACAAAATGAGCAATGACCAATACTGTATGTCTTCAAATTAGAGTTTGTCATTCTTTTGATTTTTCCAAAGGCTTTCTGAATATCTTTTAATTAAAATATGTACCTTAACAAAATGTGATGCCATGTTTTGCCATCCTTGCTACACGGCAGTTTTCTGTAAACCTTCAGATAAAGAGTAGCATTCTTTGTCTGTGACATCATACGAAGCAAGACAAGCCCCCACCTTTTCTTTCACAGGATTATTTCTCCAAACAAACGTTGGACTGGTATTTTATCACTAATTATACCCTTGTATTATTATGTACCATTATATTATATAATACCTTAATATTATTGACACCCTCAAATGCCAATCCCTGCGGAATAAATAACTATTCATACAGCTTGATAAATATTATTTGTTATTTGATTAGCGAATAATACCGGAGTTGTGACACAATATGTTGGCCTAACATTTGTGTCCGTACATACACAGATATTGAGGAGAACACACACATATGGCGTATACAGGTCACCTTTAATACACTGGATGTTTGATCTAAACTGTTAGATATACTGTTACTGCGAACATAAGTACACATACCAACTTACACATACTTTCTATATATCAGTATTCACCTGCAGAAAGCGGCTCCGCCTAACCTACTACCACCCCCGGTGTAGGATTTAACCTGTATCCCCTTGTACCCACTAACCTTGTAGGAATTACAAAGAACCCCCCCAGCTAGCAAAATGTGTCTGGCCCACCTCTGGGCCGTACCCTTGCTTCAATTCTGGCCCACTGCTGGCTTGGTCCCCGGCCCAAAACTGGCCCACTTACTAAAAACTGATACAAATAATTTGCTCTGGCCCAGGTCTGGCCCACATCCTGTAAAATGACTACTATTGTTTCTTTTGGCCCAGGTCTGGCCCACATACTGTAAAACTGATCTAGCTGAGTGTCATTTGATTGTCATCCGAGTGTTGGCTGGTCCAACACTCGGACCAATCCCCCGCTGGTTTTAAAGTATATTTGGCATTTTATGGGCCCAGACGTGGCCCATAAAATGCCAAATATACTTTAAAAGAAGCACACATTCTAGTAATCCATTTCAAAATACTTTACTAACAATTATAACTTATACAACCTAATGCAAAGGCATAACAACAAAAACATAACAAAACAAAGGAGAAAAAAAGTAAATTCATAAAACAAATCAGTATAGCAAAACACATAGCATAGTACATGCCTTAATTATGTCAGCTTCAGTTGGACCACATCACAGTTGTCTCAACCCTGGGTTTCAGCGGCCAGTCAGGGGGCTCTCCAAACAACATCTTACTGTAGGTATACATAAATTCATATTTTAAGGTCATTATGAGGTCCTTAACATGTCTGAGAGAGAACAGCTGTATGCCCACACATATCTATTTACAAATCATACCTCCGTCAGGGTGGGCACTCTTTCCATTGACTACCTTCCAGTTGAGCTTCCTCATGTTTTGAGAATCACTTCTTTAATAAACCATGTGCAGTCATGAACAACAGCTCCAACAAAAAGAGTCATAAACATGACCTGAAACAGACATATAAGCATAAACTAGTTATCATCAACTCTGTGACAAAGGTAGTAATACTACTATTGAACATGCACTCAATTAAAGCAATCAACTGCTTTAAAAAAAGAAGGCTCACCATGTTACATTTGTAATCTGGATTCTGCTGCATCTTCTGCTCCACACAGAGTTGAGGAACGTCAGACTGCACCTCCCCCCTTTTGCCTGTCTCCTGCCCTCTTTGGTCTGTAAAATACAGATCATGCAATACACGTTATTCAATAACCTGGTCACAAGGCTAATTTTGGATTAAAGTAATTTATCAAGATAGACAACAGATTGATAGGCTTCTAATCGCCCTTCAAATGCGCCATGATTTAACTTATAGGCCTACCTGACTTGACACAACTTTTGTTGGACAATCCGGTCGACAATGCAAACTTTTATCATAGCTGGTTGATTGTTAAGGCTATTTCTGTTTTTTACACTCATAATTTACATTGATGGATGATGGTTAACAAGTAAAGCATACTTACCACAGTGTCCAAAAGAAAAAACGCCGTTCTCGCGCCGTTCGCAGAAGACATTTGGCCTAGTAGTGGGCAAGCCACTTGGCTCTGTGGGTGGGCCGAGAGTCGCTCAACAGAATCAGGCCGAGTAGAGTATATGGTCCGTCTACCACATTATCTTTGAATTTTTGCCGCTAAACATCATGACACGATCTATGTCAGTTACCTGTGTATCGGGCCAGACACTGCTTGCCGCATTACAGCTCATTTTTGCCGAACAACGGCAGAGACACATCAAACCATGATCGGGCCAAGTAAAATACAATGTAGTCAGACTGACTACAGCATGTCATACTCGGCCCATTTAAGAGACACATTGCATCAGCCGACCCGACCTCAATCGACAGTGCCGACATTCAGCCGCAATCGGGCCGACTGTGCTTGCTATCTGGGGTTCGCATACTGTACGAGGATGCTGTATACTGCCTCAGATATACAGAACCTGCATGTACTATAACTTATCTATATCTGATTCATTATCACAGTTCGAAATGTGGTATAACGGTGATTGACTCACCAGATCAATTAGTTGTCAGGAACGGTGCCAGGACGGATACGTCAGATAGGTGATAGGGATGGAGTCCTGCCAGGTTTCATGCGGTTTCCTCCGTCTCTGCCTTTTCTCCAGAGCAGTCCGACAATACGATGTTCAATGGTCAAGCAAGTTTCAACCCGAAATCGCCATACACATCCTGTTGTGACACCAATTGTTAGATTCCACCCGTTTTTAGCAGATATGCTAAAGGTTGTTCCTTGTAGATTTGCACAGTTAATTTATAATTACTAGAGAATTAATCCAGTTGAGGAAGTGCCAGATGTTTATTCCAGTAGCAGTTATTAGTACTGTCTTTCAGATAGTTTCAATATTCATACAACTTTTTACGTTTACCGTCATCTACTGAAATATGTCTTCCTCTCCGTCTCTGCCTTTTCTCCAGAGCAGTCCGACAATACGATGTTCAATGGTCAAGCAAGTTTCAACCCGAAATCGCCATACACATCCTGTTGTGACACCAATTGTTAGATTCCACCCGTTTTTAGCAGATATGCTAAAGGTTGTTCCTTGTAGATTTGCACAGTTAATTTATAATTACTAGAGAATTAATCCAGTTGAGGAAGTGCCAGATGTTTATTCCAGTAGCAGTTATTAGTACTGTCTTTCAGATAGTTTCAATATTCATACAACTTTACGTTTACCGTCATCTACTGAAATATGTCTTCCTCTGCGTCTCTCAGTCCCTGTCTGTGCTGTTAGTTCAGTCATGTGGTCTTGCCACGGAAATGTGGCCATAGCCAGCAACATAAACAATAGATAAGCCAGTCAAGCAGTGAAACACACACTGACACTCTCAATATAATATATAGTTAATAGAATATACTATAAAACACCTATGGCTACATAGTCATCGTTTAATAGTAGTGGTAAAAACAGTTGTTTCCTACAGTAGCCTATGTGTTGCTTGTATTCAAGCAACACAAACGTATTTGTCTCCCTGTTCTTATTGTATATTTTTTGTGTCTTACAAAGTTACTTATTAAGTCTTACTGCTGAGCTGATCTTGTCTAGCACACCATGTTAAGCAAACATGACTAACGCACATGCACACACGCTGGTAGTTCATGTTAATCAGCAGCCGGATTCTGGACCCTTCTTTTCTGGTTTGAATAAAGTGTGAAAAGTCGCCCCTCATCCATCCATCCTCAATCATCCACTTATCCGTAGTCAGGTCGCGGGGCAGCAGCTCCAGCAGGGGACCCCAGAACTATTTTCCCGATCCACATTAATAACCAGCTCTTACTGGGGGGATCCCGAGGCGTTCCCAGGCCAGTGTGGAGATATTATCTCTCCACCTAGTCCTGGGTCTTCGCCCAGGCCTCTTCCCAGCTGGATGTGCCTGGAACACCTCCCTATAGGCATCCTTACTAGATGCCAGTACCACCTCAACTGGCCCCTTTCGACACAAAGGAGCAGCGGCTCTACTCAGAGTTCTCAAAAGCTACAATAAAAACATCAAAAGGATAAACACAATAAAGTCTTAACTGCTTATTTCCATTGTGGTCCTTCTTAGGGTGGTAGAGGTTACAAACATGTTATACATAATTTCATTAAAAAATATATTTCAAAACCAAGACAATATTCAGTAGTTTCTAGTCCATATACATTCCTATGTACAGGCGACTATTTTGATCTAAATTTACAATACAAAATATAATCAAATTCAGCAAATCTAATTAACATTAAAGTACATTATAAATACATCATAAGAAATCTTACTGCTAATTTATGAAATGGCAAACAATCTCTCAGACATATTTTCAATGAGGATTTATAAGATACCTGGTGGTAATCATCTTAATTGCTTTGGTAACGGTAACCCATTCCACATAATGGCTGCTGTAAATTTTCCCATACAGCTCTTCAACATAAAAATAACCAAATAAGTTGTACTCCCTCTTGGTGTATTTGTGGTATTCCCTTATTTTAGTAAAATAGTTGCACAAGTAGGCTTCTTTAGAACAACACTATTGACAATCCTATAAATTAGACACATTTTAAGCTGTGAAACTCGCTCTTCCACCCTCAGCCATTTAAAGCTGATGAAATGAGCTGGACGAAGATGCGTCCTAAATGGAAGCTTAAGGACCAACCGCACAAGTTTATTTTGCGATGTATTATGATGTGTGAAAGCATATTGTGTGGGACCTGTTGTCAGAAGGCACTCTGCCCTGACATTCATAGGAGGATGAGGATCATTCAGTCTTTCCATTCTTTGGCATGAATACCTCACTTTCAAGGTATGAGTTAGTTTCCCTTAGAGAAGAGTCCTCCTCAGGGTCAGTGTTCACTTCCACATTGTTTTTTATCTCAGACAGCTCTTGTATGTGATGTGTCTATGGGTAGAAGATAGAGAGGTTTCCCACGAGGAGTCAGGTTGTCTCCGGCAGAAATGTTTAACCTTTTTAGGAAACAGTCCATTCCTTGCAATAATAAGAATGAGTGTATTTGTGTGTACACAGTACACACGTGCTTTATGAATATTTGTGTGTGCAGCTACTGTATATGGGAGAGATAAAGGGTAGTGAGGAGTGAGAGTTCACATATTTCAAGACCACATCATAGACCTATATTCACTTTTGCTACCTGGTCAAATTGACCCAGAACATCATATACTGTATACTAAGATAAATACATAACGTTTTTTTCTTCCTTTTATATATATTTTTAGTTTGTTAATGTTCATTAGGAATAGATGAAGGCTCATGCTGAAAGAATACAGTTTAATATGATTTCAGTGATGTTAAACTATGAAAATGCAGGATAACAGGAGGGTTAACAAAACTCGAATTTGAGCACTTAATCGGAAATTAGCACTAAGGATTGCAGTCTGAACGTTATGGGCTATATGCATGCATGTCTAAATATAATTTCTATAGGCACAGTATCCATTTAAATCCACTCAAAAACTCACTTTGTTTTTATAGGACCCATAAGAGCAGAAGGAAAGAACGGGGTTGGTTGTCACATGTTTGCGAACAGCCTTTACAAGGTAGGCTACATTTATACTTACGTGAATGTTTGTTTTGTTAAGACAAATGTGTTAATGCTATTAATTAATTGGCCTATGGAAAATATGTTGATCATTTAGGCCTACCTGTAAGTAGGCAATTGTGCTCCATGAGATTGAGTGTAAGACCAAGAATAACAGCACATTTAATCGCGGCCTTGTCAAGTGCAAGTTGTAGGTTAGTCTTGGTTAATAATAATGCTCAAGCAAGACATAAAAAAAACGTCTTTCCAGCTAAACTAATATTATCCAGGGTTGTCAAAGGGAGACTGTTCATGTAGGCTGCCGGACATTGTTAAAAAGATCCCTAATTCCAAAACACTCTCAGACATATGGGCATACAGGGGCAAAATGTATAATATATTCCATACCAAACATTCACTCCCTGTACAAGAGTTGTCTGAGATGAAAAACAATGTAGAAGGGAACACTGACCTTGAGGAGGACTCTTCTCTAAAGGAAATTAACTCACAGCCTGAAAGTGAGATATTCATCGCATGAACAACAAGGAGATATAATGAAATCCACGTCTACTCAATGCCTCTCAACCCTACCACTCCCCCCACCACCCCTCCACTTCCCAGCAAGATTATTTTTTGGGCCTTGCCTAGTCCAATGTGTCTCGTGTAAAAATCAAGCGTGACAATTTCTTTTTGTGGATCTACTGTGAGTAGATCCACAGTAGTAAAGTGTCCTATTCTTTCAGTGAGCAGATCAAGGGATGAGCTCTGCAGACTCTTCTCAGCTCTTAGCCTGGGCCCCACACTGGACCCCACAGGTACACATGCATTTCTGCTGCTATTGACTCCCAAGCCGGTTTGAGTCCCGGGTCGGGATCCGGGTCGGGACTGCAAGGTTACACATGCATATAATGTTCATCACATAACTAACAGTATTTCCTCCCAACAGATGCAGGTGCACCTTGTCAAACATTCTCCGCACTCTCTCCTGATGACATCACATCCAGAAAGAGGAAGCGAGAGATGGAGATTGAACGTACTCCTCCGGCAAAGAAAGCTAGGTTTTCTAGCCCAGCAATAGAAGAATCTCAGAGGACACACCCCAACTTTATAGCTTGGGCAACAGTGTCCCTGGTGGCTGGTCCAAGTGTCGACGTGTCCTTGAGCAAGACACCTAACCCTAACCGATGCATGGATGTCAGCTGCCATGCATGGCTGACACTACCATCGTGTGCATTTGAGGCGATCATGTACAGTGCCTCCTGTGGCCTGAATGTTATACAAGGCCTATAAACAGTATTTTTTTTTTAATCTTGTCATTTGTCTTCAAATCGGCATCTACCACTACTAAATAAACGAGCTGCAGAATCTTTGGGCTGCGTGTGTTTTTGGTGTAGAAATAGTCGTACAGATAGACAGTACATTGACAACATCCTTATACAAGCATATTAAACACTTCAATATAATAAGTCAATATACATTTTTACTTAAATCATAGAGGAATGCTGATGGTTTTCATTGAGCCACTGGTTTTATTTGTGTCACAGGTTCCTGATATCAATGTTGTGGTTGTTGTGAGAGTAAAGGGTTGTCTCAGCCCCCTTGGTATGTCCATCTTCCTCTAAATCCTCTGGATCTCAAAGAGTCTCACATCCGTGTCGTACCAGATTGGAGGATCCACATTGCTATGACAACAAATAAACAAGAACATTGACAATTACATTATAATGTCTCTGATTACACTGTTAAAATAAAACACTGTAGTGTCATGTCAACCAAAGGCAACTGATTGAATTGTGACATGCCAACTGTTTTTGTCTTAAACATTAAAGGTTGAGTCAGTGATGCTGGTGAATGATTGTTGATATTTGAACTTTGAATTTAAAACAATGCTGTAGGGTGCTCCATCAGAAGCTCCGCCCCCCAAATTGGACATACATTGCCATGGCTGGGGTTGTGTAGTGGTCATTTTTCAGTGCCCACACAGAAGCAGTGGTTCTCAAACTGGGGGTCGGGACCCCCCGGGAGGTCGTAAGACACGGAGGAGGGGATTTTCAGAAATTAAATAACAATTTAGTAGTAGTAGTACAGTTTATACATTACTTTGATGTATTCTGCTACTAGTCTGCTACTATCAAATAATAATATGGCTGTTATTCTTCTACCACCTCTGGGGATAGCGAGGGTCACGAGTCTCTGGCACTGTTATTTTGGGGGGTCGCAAGCTGAAAAGTTTAAGAACCCCTGCTCTACAGGACTGTGAGGAGATATTCGCTGAATTTGACAAATTGTATCATCTTACAATCGCTGAATACACCTTACAATCTTCAATCTTCAGAGTTTAGAAAACATCTGTAAACATCCCATCCTAAAAGGTGGAGGAATCCTGAGATTAGACTGGTAATTAAACTTTACAATCTCTTATCTTTACAGCACATACATTTTACAGATCACTGTGTCATGTAATAGTCGTGGGCTCCCCCTAGTGGACAGCGTAAGATAATATACAATTCAGGTTAATTACAAAGAAATGTTTTATATTAATTTATTTCATTCTGACAAAACGTGTGTGTGTGTGTGTGTGATGATGGGGTTGCATAATATAGTGCATTCATTTACATATTTAAGTACATTGTACACAATTTATTTTAGTTTAGTGAATAAAGTTTAGTGATAAATGTGTGGTTATATAGGCCAATATTCTGTTTTCTCTTTTAAATATGATGTCTATACTGCAATTAAAATTAATAACGTAATTCATTATTTCCTTAAACAGACAAAAGTGAACCAGTACCTTCAGTTTTTGTTAATAAAACTAATTAATATCTCTTAAAAAAACACCAATTGTTTCCTATCATTTTTGGAATACAATTAGGCTGCTGTGTAACCTTGTTAGTTTCATAATAATCCCTATATATTTAATTTAATTTAAATGTATTATTATTAAAAAATAAAACATGCTTTCCTTTTCACGTCAATAGGAACGCTTTGTAGAGTCATATAAACTGTCCGGACGTCTCATTGCCTTACTCTACGTGGAAACCTACGATTCGATCGACTTCCAACATAATCAGAAAACTTAACAAAATTCATACGGTTGATCATGTTTAAAGACAACTTTTCAACTTATTCCAACTATACTACACTGCGGAGCACAAGTAAGTTTGAAGTTTTATTCAGATGTTTATGTGAGGGAAGGTAACTTTGTATAACACGTGCTACTGTATGGATCGTAATCGCTATGATACCGTATCAAGTCAACACAATCTATAAACATCAGGCATTAGATACAATCATCTACTCATAAGAATTTCACCATACATTATTATTATTACAATGTACATTTTTATTTCTATTATTTTTAGCATTAAACCAGTATATAAGTGAAGCATCCACAAGCCATGCATCCAAAACTCATGATTGCCGTACCCGCCATGTTGATTCCATAACAAGCAAACATTTACAGACATACACACACAAATAAAATGTGCAGTGGTCTCGTAATGTGTCTATGTATTACAGTAGTTAAAAGGATAGTCAACAATTGTAATATAGATAATACAATATTTGTCATATTATCAAATATCTCCCCACAGTCTGTTAGCTGCAGTGCACGCTGAAAAAAGTTTCTGGTGTTACTACACATCCCTGGCTCTGTAAATGGGAACACAAACAGAGTGGTGCACCACACAACACTATCTCAGCCTTGATAATGCATTTCCAATGAGGGGTAGAGCTTTAGACGACGCACCATATGACATAGAAGGGAGAGGTTTTTATGTTTTCATCAAATTCTTTTTCAAATATCAACAATATATCTCCAGGATAGCTAACTCAGCAGTACAATAATACACACACAAACACACACATATGAGCACTACAACATTACACACTCACTTCAGGTACTGGAGTTGATTCTGTGGGTTTGACAGGTGATGCATCCGCATATTCCTCCTGAATCCTCCTTACAATGACTACCAAAGCTTGTCCTTGGGACGTCTCCTCTGCATTGGGGCTTATTTACTCCTCTGGAGGTCCTATCCTCTTCAAAATCACTGCTGTGTCTGCCACTTGTCGTCTTTGTTCAGTTGTCTTCCTTACATGGTTAGTCTCCCTGTGTATTGTACCTTTCGTTTCCTCTGTCTGAAGTCAAATTTGTTTTTCTCTCCCTCATTAAGCATTACTTTACATTGCAAAACATGCACATATACACGCGCATAGGTACATTTTACAACATTTTACTCACATGTACATTATAATATAAATAAATGTGTTTGTGTTGGGTAGAAATGGGGAAGGGGGGGGGGGTATGGGCACACAGTGCACTCAGTTAAAATTAGTTTACATGTTATTCACAGATTATTAGTCAAGTCCATTGAACCCTTTCTGGTGCCACTTTACAATAAGTCTATCTTTAAAAAGAATGAATAAATGGTTAATAATTAGGTTATTATAACAACAATTATTATTATTATTATAATAATAATAATTATTATTATTATTATTATTAACAATTGATAAACTCTTTATATGGGGTAGTCTTGTTGTAAAGAGGTATCATTTACTACCAAGATCTGCAAGAGTGACGTTGACTCTTTCACTCTATATTTACAATAGAAAACATTGACAAATACATTCTGTGGTACTATGTCTAACAGTGAGCCTATATTCTGTTTTCACAGTGAATATCTCCATTGATGAGCTCTGCAGACTATTAACTGCTCTGACCTTGAGAGACATCCTTGTGGCCTTATCAGACATTGACCCCACAGGTACATGCACTTCTGCTATACCACTGAGAGCAATAGGGGCACCAGAGTTAACGACATACATAACATTAACAGTTAAAAAATAACAGCATTCTCCATGTTCTTCCAACAGTTGATGAACTATATGTTAAAGTCTCTCAAGTGAGACTTTACCCCAAGCCAATACTGATCTGATACCAGTGTTAAATGTATGAGCTATATTCCTCACTAAGAGAAAGACTGTGAATCATTATTTTATTATGGAAGTGTAAGTTTTAGGAACTCATTAGCAAATTGCGATGTGCTGTACACTTTACAATACGGCTGCCTTTGACAGTTAGAAATATTAATAACTAATTAGTAAATGGTAATGTAAAATAAGGCTCCCTTTGCCAGTTATACGCAAGACATTAATAGACTGTGATGTTTCACACTTTACAATAAATCTCCATTTAAGCAGTTAAAAATGTTTGTAAATGGTCATACATATAAGATGCCAAGATAAATCAATATGGATGGGAAAAGTCAACTAATTGAACAGATTCTAAGGATGCTAGCTAATGGAGAAGGCAAAGTAAGCTATTTACCTAATATGAGGTTTAGCAGTACAGCTAAAAATGTGGACTCACTATTTGGCAAGCAACAGGTTACCATTGTCCTTACTATCTAATGTAGAACAGTTTTTTCATGATTTATAAAGTGTTCATAACCAAATTAATACACTTTAACTATAACAATTATTATTATTATTATTATTATTATTATTATTAACAATTGATACACTCTTTATATGGGGTAGTCTTGTTGTAAAGACGTATCATTTACTTTTTTACATTGAATACGGGTCTGACAGACCTGAACACCACACAAGGTATGTGGTGTTCAAAAGCTCACTACCATGACACTGCAAGAGTGAAGTTGACTTTCACTCTATATTTACAATAGAAAACATTGACAAATACATTCTGTGGTACATAATAGTGGGCCTATATTCTGTTTTCACAGTGAATATATCCATTGAACTCTTCTCAGTTCTCAGTTTACTTCTGACCTTGAGAGACATCCTTGTGGCCTTACCAGACATTGACCCCAGAGGTATATATGCACTTCTGCTATAACACTGAGAGCAATAGGGGCACCAGAGTTAACGACATACATAACATTAACAGTTCAAAAATAACAGCGTTCTCCATGTTCTTCCAACAGTTGATGAACTTTGTGATGCATTCTCAGCACTGTCTCTAGATGACATCACAGATGACATGATGGAGATAGATTGAAGACCATCACTAATGTATCATGCATGACATCTTAATAAAACAAATGTTGTCTTCTACCTGACAGTGATTCATTGCATGTATGTGTTATGTCATGTAAACATGTCAGTAAAGGGGTGCAGTAATAAGAGAGAATTAGTAAGAGGGTAGCCTATATAAGTAACAATTAATTTATTGATACAAATATTGAAAAGACTTACCTAAACCCTGCTTTAGTAGGCTACGCTAACAGAATATCCCAGAGCACACACACCACAAGTTCTCTATCCTTCCATAAATACAGTTGCCCATTACTCCAAACAAACACATTGTGATATTCCACATTGGAACATTGTAAACGTGGGTCTATATCAACAAAGACTTAAGGCTATACTTTAACACATATTAAGGGACATTAAGGGACAATTTCATAATTGAATTAACTGTGAAAGATTAATAAATAAAGACAAGACAGAAAAAGGCAGATGCCACCTACCACCATTCAACCAATATGCAGTCCAATTGAGATTAAGAGGGATGCAGAGAGAAAAATATAGAAAAGGTAGGCTATAGACAACATATGTTTAGCATAATATCTTCTATATGAAATGTATTTGCACTAATAATCTATTAACCTCTTCTCTTTTATAATACAATATAGACAAAAAAACATTCAAATTTGTATTTGAGAATGTGAATATGAATGAATCAATGAATTTAATTTAAGGGACTATTTCATAATTATATTAATGGGGCGTGCCCTGCTGGCACGTCAGCTATTTCTGTTGACTATACCAGACTGTGTGGTTGTAGGCCGCTGGAACCATGGCTGGAACACGGACAACCACTCACACAGTGAGATAACCACGCCCCGTTAATTTGCATGCAAGGCATTATGAAATAAAGTAAATTAATGGGGCATTTTGAAATAAACACACCATGACATGAATGAATGTGCCATTCTGAAATAAAAATACGTGGAATTATGAAATAAAGTCCCCTGAATAGTAAATAGTAGTGTGTATTATAACCATGGAACTATATGGTTACAACATGAGTTTGAGGTGATTTGCTGCTCCCTACTGGCCAGCAACGGCATTTCTGTCCTTACAGCTCATCTACCCTGTGTGACTGCATGCTGTACTGACTGACGTGCATATCTGACTGCAGCGAAACAAATTTCTCATCCTAAGCAGCAGGCTACTCACACCACATGATTCCAAACATTCCGTCCTAAGAGTTCTCCTGTGATGTCAAACTGTCAATGGTGATCCACTGAGAAGCTCATCTAGTGAGCCCAGGGCAGCTGCCACAAATTATAGTCACCAAACGGGGCTAAAATTTGTTCAAGTAAAACATGCAAAAGGGTTACGTAGTATCATAACATTTTGAATGCATAACTATTTAAATGCATTCCACCCATCTTTCTTTTCATTATTTCACCACCACCCCATGTTTCCATTCCAAATCATCAAACAAGTAAGAAAAAGCTTTATAACAGACGATGAGAAAATTGAGAATTTACAGTTACCATTACCTCACCAACATAATATATATTCCAGAAAAGATGGTTTCCAACGATTCATAATACTAGGACTACATACAGATTTAAATACACTGGTTGAACTTCTACAAGAAAAATGTATGCAACAACTCAAGCTATACAGAATGTGTAATTTCTTTTTTAAACTTATAAATATACCAGAAAATCAAAATCCCTCTAAAGCTAAATACAAATGTTCAAAAAAAAGTAATTAAACATATTTTAAACACATTTAATTGAAATACCACCCATCTTCAATACTT
This sequence comes from Amblyopsis hoosieri, assembly GCA_027564755.1. Classification (NCBI taxonomy): domain Eukaryota; kingdom Metazoa; phylum Chordata; class Actinopteri; order Percopsiformes; family Amblyopsidae; genus Amblyopsis; species Amblyopsis hoosieri. The sequence goes on from JAODUE010029159.1 coordinate 17,912, forward strand.
ACCTGTGTCAATTTTCTTTGTCTCGTTTACTGTGGTTTAACCCTTGCCATGTCATTTCGTTTGAGTTGGAGTTATGCCCTCCAAAACATAAATTAATCCAGACTAGGTCCTGTTCTTTGGGAACATGGTCAATAAAATACCTTGCACTTGTGCTACACACTCTCCTTACTACCAATATTAGCAATGAGCTGCCGAAACGAGTAGAGAATCTGAACTGATTTGATTTTAAAGTGGTCCAGGTTGATCCAAGGTGAGGGAGGGAAGCCTCTTTTAGATAGATACAGTATGACTCACTGCTGCAGATGAAATGTGGATGAGATTAGATTAGGTTCTATTTATACAGGTAGGCCTACAATGGAATTGCATGTAGCTAACAGTTCACTTTTTATAAAGAGTCAAAAGAGCCTCTGGAATGTGACCAACTGACCAAAAGGATAATAAAAGCATCTTGGGAAAAAAATGTGCAATTCATGAAATCAGTGAGTTGGAAATGCATAGACCAGCAGCTACTCTACAGATTTAAATTAATGGGATTATATCAAGTGTGGAGTACACCACATATACCTGTCTGAACTGCTTTCCTGGATGTATATTTATATAGTAAATTAATTTGTGATAGTAAACTGTGTATACTTCAAATATGATGACTGAGTGTTGGGATATTACGTTATACAGTGTTAAACCCTCAACTCCCAACATTGGAGTGTGTTGCAGCCTTGCAGTCATAACATTTGAAATGTGTATTTAAAAAATAAAAACTATTATATTAACAAGGTAAAACATCAATAGAATGTGTCAAATATAGTTTAGGGTGAATTTTATTTACAAATCACCCATTTTGTTTGTGTTAGCATATTAGCCAGGTTCAACTGTATTTAAAGATTGGGATTGTAGTTCAGGTATGAAGAAGGCTGATTCAGTGGATAGATGTATTTTATTAAGTTTTAATTGAGTAATTTCTTTATTTCCGTTTCGTACACGGTTGCTAGCCCAAACAGGCTAACAAGACGGTAATTTACACTGCGGCAGCTGTGCGTGTGAAGGGTGGTCTGGCGTGTCTGTCTTCCTCTAAATCCTCTGGATCTCAAAGAGTCTCACATCTGTGTCGTACCAGATTGGAGGATCCACATTGCTATGGCAACAAGAAAACATAATCAATGAATTTTTAAAATATCACACTGTAGTGTCACGTCAACAGAACACAACTGATTGAACAACTGAGACGCAAACTGTCCATCTACTGCAAACTAATAAATATACATTTTATACAAATCTAACTAGTCTAAAACATTGCTTAGGTACCTTTAGAGAAGGTTAAATACATGCACCTTATCTTAATAAAGTGTGACTAGCAAATCAACACTTAATTTCAACCCGGACAGTGCAACAATGCTAGCTGTGGTATGCTTAATGACCACACTAAGAAATATTTACGTACAGAGACAGTAGTATACTGCACCGCTTGCATTATAGCATACTAGTTCTGCGTAGAAAAACAGTATTCCCTTACCAACTACTCCCCCTAGCGGTGTATGAAAACATTACTACGGTACTAACCTAAACATAATGAACTCCTGGTTTACATTACTCATTGTTACACATCAGTGCATCCAGCCTGCTCACCGTAGGTAGATCAGTCCCCACATGTAGGTGCGGAACCACATGGCGGTCCCAGCGTTGGCCTGGTACTTCCTGATGAGGATGGGATGGGGGACGGGCAGCAGGCCCACTAGCGTGCCGTGCTGGAGGAACTTCAGGATATCTGATTCGTCCGTCAGGCCCCTGATGAGGAACAGCATAACGAGAACAGTGGCTTCTCAGATCTCTACATTCATTTATATTCCTGCTATGGACCTTTTGCCAGAAGCGATCGGGTTAGCCACGCCCAGGGGCGGGTTGTGTGTCGGACGGCTGACCCACGTGGCTCTGAGCTGACCATAACATCAGAGACGAGTTTAATAACATCTATACAGCCAACACTGTGTCACTTACAATAATGGGAGAAATCAGAAAACAGCAGGATTTAGCCAAGGTCATACGTTCCCACGGCAAACTTGCCTATATTTATAAAAATAAACCTATACTACAGTAATATGATAGTCCTGTTAAGATAAAGACGGTCTAATTTTAGATTCATTTTCAAGTAATGAGAAATATCGCACCAAAGCCAATCAGAATAAAGGTGAAATTAAACAATTCAGGCAACAAATGCCTATTTTGTTTTGGACGGACGGAGAACAGCACAGTAGCTATCAGGTAGACTAGACAGGCTACTACATTCTTCCGGTTACAATCGACAACTCTTTAACAAATGTAAAACGGTTACAGTATAGTCATTATATTACCTCATAACCAATGCGTTTGGCTGTCCTGTGATTTTGCATCCAAATACATACAGTAACATAGCATTTTTCTGCATGGCAATAAAGATCTGCAGGCTACATCCATTCTGTCTAGGTAGGATATCTGCTGTGTCTATGTTGTCTACATGTCCCATAACAACATCCTTCATCATCCTAAAGGTCCATTACAAGGAGCAGAAAGGGTTAGGCTCAAGGATGCTTACTGGGAAGCAAACTTCGGGGCTTGAACCCATGACCTCCTGACCACTAGGCTATCCCGGCAGAGCTAACCTTCCAGTCATTCACTACATGATCATCTGGATTGTGTGGTTCCCTTACTTGTCTATGCAGATCTTCTCCACCTGAGGGACAAGCACTTGTAGAAGACGCATGATGGTCTGCAGAGGCAGTTTGGTTTTCCATGAGAGCACCTACAGCACCAGACACAGTGAGACAGGAAACCCACTGATTGCATCAACACACACAACTCAATTAGAACAACAAAAAAGGTGTGTGTGTGTGGGGGGGGGGATTAGGGGCAGTTTAAGAAATTAAATAAAACATTGCAGTCAGTAAACAGCTAAATATTTGGTAGAGGCTGTAGATTATAATAATTAACCAGAATATACATTTAGGAATATACAAAGTGCTGTGATCAGGTTTCCTTCAATTGGTATTTGGGAAGTACTACATGAATCATTAGTTCATATAAAAACTGCTAAAATCTTACTAGACTTTCAACAAGAAGCCAAATGTGTGTCTTTACCCAGTCTGGAGTAGGACCCCAGGTGGAGGCCGTCGATGAAGTGCTTGACAACCGATTTCTCGCCTCAGTCTGACAAACCTGAGAAAAGTGCCAGCATAGTGAAGCAGTAATAATAATACTATTTTTATATAGCACTCTGTAAAGGCCATACTACCTGCCTCACTTTAAGGCCATTGCTGAAGGCCAGTACTTCCATAGATAACAAATACACATAGCTAGATTAAACATGTTTATTATAAGTCATTCTTATATTTAACATTTGTGTTCCATGTTACCTGTGAGTAGTTCCTGGGTTTGGAAAAGGGTGTGTCCATGAATGGTACTGGCTAATACACATCAAGGGAATAATTGGGATGTACCACTTCCTTACAGTTCACCAGGGGAGCTCATTCTTTTTAACAGTGCTCTATTAATTAAATGTATATTTAGGGTATACTGGAAAGTAAGGATACAAATGTCCATATTGTAATATGGACAATTTGTCAAATTCCCCTTTAAGTTATTTGTCTGGTCAGACATACACACGTCTCACTCGTTTGTCTTACGAGGGAGACTAGTTTTGCATAAGGTGACGCTATGGCAACCATGTCCGAAGATTGAAGTGCTATTTGACCTCACTTGTATTTTAAACACATGAGATGTGTCTACACTGATGGTTTTAGAGGTTATTAAAATATATGGATCTTCATGCTATTTTGATCGGTTTCCTTTGCCCTTGAAAACATGGTGCATGCCTGCTCCGGGTAGGGAATGAGTCCTTACCCCAAGTGAAGGAGTTCAAGTACCTCGGGGTCTTGTTCGTGAGTGA
>JAODUE010029169.1:0-21827 GCA_027564755.1 Amblyopsis hoosieri
CACACTGTCACACACACACACTCACGCACGCACACACACACACACACACACACACACACACACACACACACACACACACACACAAACACATCAAAGTGCACTCACAAAGGCACAGGTGAGCGCATATTTGCGCATACACGCATGCACACCGAAAGCGACATAGCCATGCACGTTCTAGCTAGCTATCGTCGCAGGTAAATGGGGTAGAATGCAGATCTGTGTAGTGGGTAATGAGGGCTGATTGTTTATGACAGGACTATAGTAAGCCTGATTTCCCAGCTGAAGAATGCAGGCTGTGTACGCATCAAATAGTTGTCAGTGACACACACAAAATTGGCCCATAGCATCACACTATAGCCATCCAAAATAGACAGCTACACTTTACACCAGAGAGGGAATGTCTGAGTGTTTTACAGAGATGTGTTGCAGCATACCATTTTATGTACAAATACGCACTTGTGTATTATATAGCTCCATTAGATGCGTGGGAAAAGAGTAGTTGTTATAAAAGGGCACAACCACTTATGGAGTCGCAGACACATTATAATAATTCTAAAAACTGAGACAAAAGATGGACAAAAAGGTAGGAAAATCACATGCGACACAAGTTATAATGAACCCTTTTCAGTCTTCACTATAGACACACCTCATGTGTACTTGGCTACATTATTCATAGATTTTGAATAATTCTTTGAACTAATAGAGCTAAACGTTTGTGGAATGTGATGTTCCAGGGCACTGTAAAGATGATTTCTTGTTTATACATTCAGTATATGCTACATAAATATCATTTATTGAGCTAATATTTATTTTGATTAGTGGCCATATAATGCTAATAGATTTTGGTCTTATATTGCAATACAGCCCTATAGTTGATATCACTTTCTCATTAGGGGTTTTCCTCACTTGACAACGCGGTCAATAATTAATTGATTTAAGAGTGTTTTATTCATAAGTCTCAGGAAGCAGGGGGGTTATTAAGGAGAGTTTTTGCGAGCTTTGACTACCACTCTATGAAGGGAAATGATGACGATGATGATGATGATGAATATGATATGAAAGTGGCAGCCTGTAGCTACAAATGTCATATTTATATCGATACCAATGTCGGTGAGGGAGCGTTGGCTCTTCCCTGCCTGGGGGTCAATCCTGTCAGCAAAGGTCAACACACAATACATGACACAGTGGGTTTTTATTTGTGTTTCTGGATTGCTTAATATGCTTACAGTAATATGCTTTTATAGAACATTCATAACATCAAAAAAACACAAATTCAAAGGGGCGGAATGTGTGATGTCAGGGGAAGCTTGACTTTGGAGGTCTAATTCCTCCTAATAGGAAATTGCAGCAGTTAGATAATTAGGTGAGAAACAGCATTGGATCCAATCTTGGTCTAATGCAGTCTACTTACTACAGCAGTCAATACCTTCTTTTTCAAAGGATGTTTTTTTTATTATCATTTAATTTCCTGCACAAACAGTTCATGCTCTATACAGTATATATGTATACTGTCTATATGGATTTTTAAAAAGATGTATATACTGTAACTAGAAACAACACTTTTCTATTTCAACTTAGAATGTTGCTAATGTAATATACAATGCTGACTCCAGCATATGCTAGGACACTATGCTGTAGTGTCCTAGCACTACAGCATAGTGCTACATGGCTGATGCAAATTACAGTATTGCATCAATTTTGTTAGTAAACAGTGTTTAGGAAACATCCCCTCCTCCTAGCTCTGTCACTCTGTCCTGGTGAGACATCTGCCTAAGGCTGATACACAGGAGTTAGACGCCCTGTTTCACTGTTCCCATACACTTCCTGTCTGGCTGCCTGCTTGGATGCCTGGATGTGACTTGCAGCGATAGAATTGACTGGTTACTGTGTGAGTGTGTGTGCGTGTGTGTGTGTGCGTGTGTGCGTGTGTGCGTGTGTGTGTCTGCAAGCGCGTTTGCTTGCGTGTGTGTGGGTGGGTGTGTGTGCATGTGTGTGTGTGTGTGTGTGTGTGTGTACAAGCTAGAGTGCTTGCAGGAGAACGTGGTCCAAACCTGTTCAGTCATCATAATGACATGCTTGACATCCTAAAGCATGACCAACAGCACAATTGGAAGTTCCACTGTTTCACTGAATGAATATTATGCTGTTTGCAAACACTTCCTCCATCCTGTTGCATTGCACTTGCCAACAGGCATTAGCAGCCAGAGGCTGCCTGCAGCTTGTATAGACAAAATGTTGTTATTATGTCTCCGACGATAGACAGTGGAAGGGCAAATAGCATGCACAGTAAAATACCCAATAAGCCATTCCTATACAGTACAGCATTGTGGCTCTGGTTGAAGCTACCACGTTATAGTTTTTTTTAACCACTTTGCCCCAAAATTCACAACCTTGGTGTCATTTTTCCCAACTCTAGATACAAAACATTGTGTGTCTGTGATCTAAACTAATGTTCCTATGGTATTTCACAATAAAGTTGTAATTTGAACCAATGATCCTGCAAGTGCAGTTTCATTAAAGATATGATAGTACAATCCTATGTTTTGAACATAGGATTTCCTGTGTTAAAAAATGCTACCGTTTTATGTTTTGTATAGAGTTGTGAAAAATGACACCAATGATGTGAATTTTGGGGAAAAGTAGTAAAAAAAAACACTGTATAATAGACTATAGACCCATTTACTGTTTACAAACAATTATGGCAAAACATATAGTACATGTATAAATGTGACAAATATATAATTACATAAACAAATTTCAAGGACGATAACTTTTAGCTATATATAGCAACAGCTAAATTATTATACAATGTGTGTGCATGCATATTAATATGTGTGTGTGTGTGTGTGTGTGTGTGTGTGTGTGTCAGTGTGACCCAATGAAACATGACAAGGAGCAAGTTATGTGCTGTTCAGGCAGCACTTAAAGATCACACAAAATGGCCGACTTCTGTACCAGTGTAAGGCCATGCATTGTATGTAATTCTGCACGCTAATTACCGTTGGGATAAATACATCTCGGCCTGTTACCCCAGTGTGCTGAGGTGGCACATTAAGGGCACCAGCTCACACTTCCCTCCGAGACTGAGACAATCAAGCATGTCACTGGCCTTTCACGCCTCACGCAAGCAAGTGACAATCATGGGTCAGGAGTCTTATAGGAGATGTACTGTACTGTACTGTACAGCATGTTCAAGTCAGTTACGTCAAAATGGCATGCTTACTGTGTATAGTCCAAACACATCTGTGCATGTAAGTGCACGTGACTATAGTGGGGTAGAGAGTAACGCAAGCCTCTCAGAACATACTGTGGCAGAGATTAAAAAAATATACATTAATAAAAATAAATAAATTAATAAATTGTTGTTACACTGGGGTAATTCCAGACACATATAGAACAGTATCAAGGAATGTGCCTTTAAAGCTAGGACCTTTCATCTGTGAGACAACCTCCCAGACCGCTAGGGCATAATGTCCGACGTGGAGCCAATTGTCATGCTGGATAACAGAATGGTGTAGTCTTCTGGCTGCCTTCCTGCCAGCTGTATTTTGTATCTTCTCTGCCTGGAGCTTCCTTGTGACCTGGAACACTTTGCCTGGTCCATGACCTTGGCTCTGTGCCTCGTCTGTGCTCCCATCTAGGCAGCAGCTTTGGCTCTGCTCCCCTATTTTTCTCTCTGTCTCTCTCCCAATTGATTTGGGTCATTCTGTACCTGAACACATTCATTAATCTGATTATCCCTGTGTCTGGGTCCAGTTCATTAGGCGGGCCCAGCTGTAATACAGGCAGATGCCTGCTGGGGCATGAGGATCCATCACAGAGCCACTGAGGCCTGAAGGGCACCCAGCCCCATAGGAGCCAGGACAACATGCAGGTACACTGACAGACACACAGACAGGTGTAGACAGGCAGACAGACAGACAGACAGACAGATGTAGACAGGCAGGCAAACAGACAGACAGACAGATGTAGACAGGCAGACAGACAGGCAGACAGACAGACACACAGATGTAGACAGACAGACAGACAGACACACAGACAGACAGACAGACAGACAGACAGACAGATGTAGACAGGCAGACAGACAAACACACAGACAGGTGTAGACAGGCAGACAGACAGACAGATGTAGACAAATAGACACAGACACACAGACAGGTGTATACAGACAGACAGGCAGACAGACAGAGAGACAGACAGACAGACAAACACACAGACAGATGTAGACAGGCAGACAGACAGACAAACAGACAGATATAAACAGGCAGACAGACAGACAGACAGAGAGACAGACAGACAGACAAACACACAGACAGATGTAGACAGGCAGACAGACAGACAAACAGACAGATATAAACAGGCAGACAGACAGACAGACAGACAGACAGGTGTAGACAGGCAGACAGACAGACACACAGACAGACACACAGACAGATATAAACAGGCAGACAGACAGACAGACACACAGACAGGTGTAGACAGACAGACAGACAGGCCGACAGACAGACAGACAGGCAGGTGTATACAGGCAGACAGACAGGCAGACAGACAGACACACAGACAGATGTAGACAGGCAGACAGACAGACAGACAGACAGACAGACACACTGACAGGTGTAGACAGACAGACAGACAGACAGACAGACAGACAGACAAATGCAATGAAGAAAATGCAGTTTCTTGGAGTATCCTCATATTGAAATGGACTTTGTTTTCTCAAGAAGTTAATGTGGATATGCGTATTTCATTTAAAATTGGTTCTTAAATCTATTGTTCTGGATCAGTGACATCTGGCATTTCATGTTAGGAACGAGCTGAGCCTTGGTTGCTTTATCTTTATTGCTCTCACATCCAACTGAAACACATGCAAGTAGATGGACAGACCCTTTGCTTTCCACTGTGAGCAACTGTTGGACAGAGATGAAGTGGTTTCCATGGTCGTCATGTCAAATTGCTACAACAGCTCCTGTGAAACATCAAAACATTCTGAGTATCAGAAAACACACCAAGCAGGGAGCAGTCCCATATGACAACAGGATAGTGATGCATTTGACTGAATCACACAAAGGCCAATAACCTTTATAGGAGTCCTGTAGTTCTAATAAATTATTAATAATAAGCATGCACTTTTTTTACCAAATACGTTCAAATTCAGTTGTAGTCAGTAAATTATCGATAAAGGCAAATGTAAGCTCTGGGTTTGGCTGGAAAACTGCAACAATATCATATGAAAAATTAGGAGCAGTATGCGATCATTGCACAGTGTTCACTAGCCATATGGGGAAAGTTATTGGAAATATATTGCTTGACAAATATATTTTCTTCTTCATTTTATTTATGTAATTTATGTGTTTTATTTTTTAACAATTTGCCAGAAACTACATAAACTGCATGAATGTGTTGTATATTTGTATATACAGTATCATATTAGGGAGTGATTAGGATTGGAGATATTGATGACCATAAAATTGTTTACAGTGTTGCGTTCAGTAAAACCGGCATGAAATTATATTGGTTTAGAGCAAATTGTTTTGAACTACATTAGCATTTAGAGTGTGTTAGATTTGTCAGATGGACATATATTTATATATTAAATTAAAACAGCATACACATTTTGATTGCAGTTTAAAGCTTGTTAAAACAAAGGTCTGAATATCAGAGAGAAAATAAAATATAAAATTCAGAATATAAAGACTCTGGTGCTGAAGAAGAGAAGGTGATTCCTCTTTGGTCACTAAGGAAATGGAAGGGTGGGCTGAGGTTCAGGGGAATTCCATGAGGATGAAGCAAGGGAAGGCGGATGGAAAGGTTGAAGAAAGCTGCCCCTGGATATAAAAAGCCCTGACTGGATCGTTCAGGAGGTCTCTCCCTGGACATCTGGCACCACAGAAAGTAGGCACGTTAAAGGTCACACTCTTCAAAGGTGAAGTGTTTCACGGAAATGCCATGTCATCTATCTATCTATCTATCTATCTATCTATCTATCTCTAAATCTATCTATCTATCTATCTATCTATCTATCTATCTATCTACCTATCTGTCAGGGTTTGATGGCACCTGGTGCCCATCCCCCTAATTAGCGTTAGTATATGTAGCCCTCTGTCTCTCCCTGTCTTGGTCGGTTATTGTTTGCTGTAATGGTGAGTGTCTTTGCTTCGTTTTTTTAATTAAAATCCTTATTGTTACAACTCCAACCTGCGTCTGGTTTCTGCCACCCCCACTCTGGCCGTGACACTATCTATCTATCTATCTATCTATCTATACATCATATTTTAGTTTATCTTATCTTATCATATTTTAGTTTATATCTTATCTTATTTTAGTTTATATCTTAGCTTATCTTATTTTATATATTAGCTTATCTTATTTTATCTTATATTTTCTTATATATATATATATATATATATATATATGGCATAACCATTTACCGTCACCTCACCGTCGTCATTTCTTTGTATCCAAAATGGAACTTTTCATAAAGTAGCCAGGGTTTGCAAATGATGAGTTTGTTTTGAATCAATAGAGCACTATTGCCCTATGCACTGTGAACATTTTTAAGGGCCATATTTGCTGGGTTGGCAGTAGAATAGTGGCTATTGTCCCTTTGTGGTGCACAGATTGTCTATTGACTTGGTGAGGGTGGACTCCTTGCAGTGCCTGTCTTTTCCTGGAAATATAATCCTGTGCGAGTTTCTGGTAGTCGGCTCCACAATACAATCAGCTTTTGCTAGTGGTGTGCGTATCAATACTGAAATGTCGATACATCTGAGCCTGCTGTGGAGGGGTGGGCGTGGTTTAGTGATGTATGTGAGAGGAGAGAGTATTGGGGGTGTTGTTAATGGGACGGACACAGAAGGTGACATGCCAGACCTTTTTTGCTTTTCTGCATTAAAGGTAAAGTCAGCTATTGCAAGCTAATATGTAAGCTAATACACTTGTCAAATAATTTATAAATAAATGTCTCTTCGCATTTCGCTATCTTATCGTTCCCTGTGCGTGTTGAAAAAAGTATCTGATACTTCTACACAGCCCTGGCTCCGTAAATAGTGACATAAACAAAGTGGCAAACACGCTCGTATGAACAAAGCCATAGCACTACGCTTTGCTTCACAATGCATTGTGATATGTGGTGCGGCCTTGCAGAGGACCCCGGATTGATACTGTTTTGATTTGAAGTTAGCAAGAATGACTGACCATGCCTTTAATTTCTGTCTGAGTTGCTGCTTGTGCTGATTGTAAATAATCTAGCTATTTTGCTAGAAGTAACCTGCCTGCGTGTGTGTAATTACTGCTACACCTGCGTTTCTTTTCTAATATTGATTCTAATACACTGTAAAACTATTGATTAACTTCGTCATTTTGGGGGAATGTGCACTATGTTATTTATTACGTAACCGCTGCCAATAGTAAATGCAAGGTTGAACTTATTCACCTTCAATCATAGCTGTATGTGCTGTAACAGAACATGGTATAGTTTTACTTGGTAGATGTGATTTTCATTTGGGATTATTAGAAATATATTTGTAAGAATTATTTGTAAGATTGGTGATATGGTCAAGCAAAAGTTAATGAAACCAGAATTCATGTTTTCCATGTTAAGTTTACATCTGCGTGCGCTTGTGTGTGTGTCTGTGGGTACACCAGGTACAGTATCACACCAGGAATTATATTCAACTGCTGTCAATCTAAAATCTGATATAAGAACTAAATCAGCTTGATGAGATCAGCCTGATGGTATATTGTTTGTATATTTAGAGTGTATTGTTTATATTTAGAGTGCTAGAGTCTTGGTATTGGTGTGACACCAATACTATCAGTGGTATTGCCCATCTCTATTTCTTGCACCAGCTGTATCACAACACAAGGTTCTTGAATGGAGTGTGGTTTCAATTCAGACTGATACTTGCAAATCTCAGCTCAATTGTTTTCGCTGAGATTGTAGTCTGGAAACCCTGTTCGCATGAACGTTTTCACAGCCACCCTGCTGGCAGACCAATCAGCAAGTGCGATGACGTTGAAGTCAAGCGTGTTTTGAAATGGTGGGAGAGAGGGAAACAAACACTTCCCAATGGAGAGTGTCCAGACCATATTCACAAAATGAATTTTGGGTTTGGTTACACCAGGCTAAGGCTCGACCACATTTTCCAGTAATATAAACACTTAAACTTCCTTCTAAGAAAACCAATCAGGACTATTAGCCCAGCTGGGCTCTTCAACCTGATGAAAGCATAGCAAGCCACTGTAATGCATTGAGTGCTACGCCTGTCACTCTGGCAACCAATGTCGATAATTCTATTCATAAACATTCTGAATACTCCTCAACGTTTTCACATCCTGTTTTAAAACGAGGCTTGGATCAAAAGCAGTTGTAGTTGAAATTGGTCACGCTAGACATAGCTACAGTTACAGCGTCTCGCAACTCTTGAGGCATTTTACACCGTTAGTCTGTCCCCCAAGACTGTCCCCCAAGACTGTGCTATCAAATGCATCAGTCTTTCATCCTGTTATCACAGTAACATGCATATTGTAGCACAGGTTTGTCAAAGCAGGGGGTTGGGACATCTGCACAGTTTAAGTCAAGGTTATAGCTCTTAATCACAATACAGTCTCAATGGGCTAGAGAGAACCAAGCCTTGCATAGAAATAAACAACCCGTCCACACATACACACATGCATATCTTGCCAATTTATATTATTTGTATATTTATTATTATTAATATTTATATTTTTTGTTAAATTGAAAAACTTAATATATATATACTGATATATACTGATATGCATTATACTGTACCTATGAAATATAATGTCTAACTCACTGTTATATTACTATTATGTAGTTTCATTACAAATATATAACTACATGGTTGCAGTTATTCTGCGTTGAGCGGATTATTTAGAATGATTCTAAACACCCACTCAGATAATTACAAATGAGCTAGTATTTGCATAATTAAAGTGGTGTATCGATTATTAAAACATACCTCCTGCCAGGCCTTATCTTTATGCATTTCTTTCTATTTCGCATTCAGAGCTGCATTAGGCAACTTAAAATAATGCCATTCAGTTTGCAACTCCCATCAGTACTATCATATTTAAAGTACGCATAGCTTGTATTTGCCTTATCACAGTTGCTTCACTTTGAGATAATTCGCGCAGTTAGGACTAACAGTGTGGCCATGTTGTGGCTTCTCCTCTGATATATGGCTCTTGACACTAAGATGTGTTCCTTTCTGGCTGCGGCTGTCTGTCGTCAGATGATTTTGGGTGAAATAGAGGTGAAGAGGTGGAGCAGTTACAGGCAGAGATCTTCAAAGCGTGATGAGGCATGCCACGCTGCATGCCCCCAGCCCCCTCATTGACACAAGGACAGATAATGTGTTCATTCTTCACTTACAGGCATTTGTATGGAGACTACTTGCTAATTGCAATACTAAAGCATTCATTTGTATCACTGTTCATATTGTATTGTTCAATGGATTTTGTCATACATCTCTTTGTATATGGACTCAAAGATAATACATTTGTGTATGCTCGCCTGCTGTGTTTGTGTTTAGGTGTGTGACTGCAGGTGAGTTTTTGAAAGCTTTGATTGTTCTTCTATGCTCCACTGCCGTCTGGATTTTGAGCAGCCAACATTTTGCCAATAGCTTGCAGCTCTAACACCTTTTGCTTTTGCTCTCTCTCTCTCTCTCTCTCTCTCTCTCTCTCTCTCTCTCTCTCTCTCTCTCTCTCTCTCTCTCAGCGTGATAGCTGCATGCCTCAGCTAGGGTGAAAAAGCCTGGATGCGATTTCTATAGCCCTGTTGGAGACCAGCACCTCATCACAAACCGGTCTCGGCTGGTTGGGCGAGCGAATCAAATCGTGGATATCAGGGCCGAAGCGATTTCAGTTTGAGAGAGAGGACCTTGCCTCACATCTCAGTCACTGGTGCACATTCAATTGGATGCGTTTGATTCAATTCGGCTCATATATGAGATGGAACAGGGAGAACAGTGTTAGAGGTTACTAAACAAAACCTTCAGACACCCGAGAGGCAGCAGTGAACCATCCACATCCATGTTGTTTTGAATGCCCCTGGCAGCCGTGTTTGTCTCATTGCAATCAGCATACCCGGCACAGCGCAATACCCAAATACCCCCAGCAGAGGCATAAAGGGGCACTATAAATACATTGACTTGTATCAAGTGAGCCCAGTGGCAAAAGTGCAGGGTGAAGTCACAGCCTAACATGAGCCAGTAAAAACCTACCATCAGTGATGACTCATCATTGTCAAAAACAATCTGCATGTCTAAGTCCTGTAATGATGGTGATGCAGGTTCTTTTTAAGGCTCTTACACATTCAGTGTGCATGATGTCTACCAATGCAATTACCCTGCTGTTCACATATACTGTATATCGGATATATATATATATGTCTGTATAGTTAAAAGATGGCTACTATAGATCAGCATCTTAATACCTATGCTGTCTGTTCCACAGGCTTTCTTAGTTGGGAGTGTTTAAATTCTTCAGTGTAATTCAGCTTTTGTTATTTGTGTATCTAATTGGTCAAGCTTATCTTTTGTTGCAGTTAGTTTTTGTGTTTCACTCAGTTCCTCATTGTGGTTTTGATACAGCATTTCAAAATTATTTCCCAGATATTTATATCCTTAATTGAGATATTTTCTTTTTTATTTGTATCTAGCCTTTTCCACATTTCCCAGAAGGAATTCTGATTAATTGAATCTTCCATAATGGTCAGCTGTGTGTTTATGTGTTGTGCCTTTTTCCTTTTTAACAAGGTTTTGTATTGTTTAAGAGTGTGTTGATAAAGGATTCGTGTCGCTTGGTTTAATGGGTCTCTATGTTTTGTATTCGATAGGATTCTTAACTCTTTTCTTAATATTTGGCATTCTTTATCAAACCATTTGTGGGTTACGCTACCTTTCTTTTGGCCAGTTTTTACTGTTTTCATGTTGGATTTTTTAGCCAATTAATGAAAATGTAGGTTGTTGTTTTTTTCAGCATTAATATGTCCTTTATCTTCTCCACATTTGTTAAAGATAAAACTGTATATCATGTTCTCAATGTGCAGACTATTGAGCGCTGCCACATAATCAACAGGACTGTTTTTGTTACAGGTGAATTTAATAGCTAGAGGGTTAACCTTAGCTTTGGTCATTTGAGGAGCTGTATGGTTAGTTGTTTTTTTTAGATTAAATGTGATCTGACAGTGGTCTGATATAGGCAGTTGTGGCATGACTGTGAAATAAGTTATCCTATTATGTTGTATGTCTGTTAGTGCATAGTCCACAACACTGTTGCCCTGGGGAGAGCAGTATGTACAGTATATCTACCCAGAGAGTCACCCTTAGTTCTCCCATTAACGATGTACAGACCCAGGCATTTGCAGAGCTGCACTAGATGTTTTCCACTGCTATTCACTGTGCTGTCGTTGCTTTGCCGTTGTTTGGCCATATGATTGTTAATTACTCTGCCATATACAGTATATATTTATCTCCTATACATTCAATATCACCTATTTATCTTCCAGTCCTTGCATTCATATCTCCCATAAGTAATATCGATCCTAGTGACTGAAAGTGTATGATTTCTGATTGTAGTGTTTGGAAGATGTCATCACAATAGTAGGGGGATGTAGATGGTGGAATATAGACTGTGCATAGATAAATATCTTGGAATGAATAATTCTGTGTGGTATGTCCTTCCGGGGTAAAATGGTGGAGAGGATTATTATGATAGCAGGCTATGCCTGTGTAGCAGTCTTCACCATGTTGATCATGGCCTTAACTACATCTACACTCCTGGTGCTGAGGTCATTGGTCCCCGTGTGCAGGATGATGTATGATGGCTCTCCCAGCGTCCCCGGGGTCAGCTGCTGCAGGGCCACCTGGGTGGTGCGACACCATAGTTTTACCTGGGAACAGTCGTCTCTCATTCAGATGTTCCCCATTGGAGTCACACAGGATGACTATAGGGTTTTTCTGCTCTCTCTGTGTGTTCCTCTGTGTGCTGATTTGTTTTGTTTGTAACAGTGTTGGGGGTCTGTTCACTCTGCATAGGGGTGTGGTCTCCTTGTTCCCTCTTTGTGGGGCTGTGGTCTTGTTCCCTCTGCATGGGGGTGTGGTCTCCTTGTTCCCTCTTTGTGGGTGTGTGGTCTCCTTGTTCAATCTGCATGGGGGTGTGGTCTCCTTGTTTACGCTGCATGAGGGTGTGGTTTCTATTTTCAGGTCTAGTGTTAGCAAACTGAGTGGGAACATCTGTCTCAATCTGTGTGTTATCATTGTTGTTGATGTGTTGATGTATAGAGACTGTTCCTCATCTCCCACAGTTGATGTTCTAGTGCCTGGCAGCGTTGATCTCTTCTGAAGAGCTCAGTTTTCACTCTCTTTAGCTCTTGCCTCGTGTCTTGATTAGACTCTTCCATTTGCTGGACTGCAGCCATGAGACGTTCAACCATCATGGACCGGCGGTCTATGCTAGCGGCTGTTGGTATGCTATGGAGCTGGTTGAGATGGTTGAGACTATTGATGGTATCTTCCTTGAAAAGGACATAATCTTGTTCTAGCATCTCCAGGCTGTTTTTCAGACTTTTCATCTTAGGGGTGGTTGCATTGTCAAGGGCTGGTGGTCCTTGTGGGGCGGTTGATAGTAGTAGTCTCTCTCTCTCTCGCTCGCTCGCGCACACACACACACACACACACACACACTCCCTTTCTCTCGCGCACACACACACTCCCTTTCTATGTGGTGATTTAAGACTCCCCGGGCTGATGTAATTCCTCTTACATCACTAGGGTACAGTGACACAGTACTGAACCACCTTAAGGTCTTCTCGGCACTAGGATGCATGGGACCTACTGTAATTCACCATCCGGACAGATAATAGGATAATCTAAGGCAGTAAATCTCCTTTATAGTGATATATTGTGGTTTTCTGTGTCCTATGTTTCATACTGAAGTTTAGTCACTACAGTTATACACCAGTAATCCAGTTAGTTACCGTTTAAACAATTAGTAATGATTTAGACATTTAAAGGTTTTATTTGGACTGGTCTTTAATAAGTGAATATTACAGTCATTTTAAAACACCATTTATGTGCTATTCCAAACAATAAAAGTACGTTATCGAGAAGTAACATTTTTGCCAAAGGTTGTTCATGGTGCGTTGTGTTCAGCGGACTCCAGACGGTGGGTCACCACAGACAACAGCCTGTTACAGCTCCGTAACACCTTCTCTCCTGCTGTGTGTGCGAGTGTGTGTTTGTTTGCGGGGTTGTGTGTGTCTGCCTGTGTGCGTACTGTACTGTGTGTGTGCTGACCTTTTGCTGATTGTGAATTAAGTGCCGGTGGGTGCTTCAGGTGTCTGGCCTTTGAAGGTTATACGCACTGACACCTCTGACTCTGCTCAACACTGTAGCAATAAACAGTCAGCATGAGCGGAGGGAGACTATAGTCTCTCTCTCTCTTTCTCTTTCTCTCTCTCTTCCTTCACTGACCTCCTGCCTCTTTCCATCTCTCTGTCAACGGGGGCATCGTCACAGTCTCTCCCTGAGAGATGATGGGATGTTGAAAAAAAAGAAACAATTAGCAGCGCTCACGGGCCAGTGTGAGGTAATGAAATGGCGGGTCTCATTGTAGCGTGTAATGGAGAACGGTTTGAAGTTAATTGAGGCGAGATAGGACACAGGGCCCAGTATCTGTCTGAGTATTGTAGTCTAAAGCAGGGTTTATCAGGAAGAGAATCACTGGACCCAGGAAAAAAAACAATTGCTTATCAGACTTCACAAATTAGAATTATCTTGCTTTAGCCGACTAGATGGTGAGATCAATTGTTATTATAATTAAATTCCTATTCTTTTCATCTGTTTTTTTCATCAGTACCTTCAGACTTAATGTTCAGCAAATTCTTGTATTCACACTTTTATTATACTATAAAACCTATTGTAGCACCTTCTCTGAAATGCAGAATAAATGCCCCATTCAAAATAATACTTTTCGTGTAGATGCGCGCGAACACACACGCACACACACACACAGAGTTTTTAAATGATAGCTGTGGTTTGATAAAATACTGTATGTGCAAAGCCGTTGCATACTGAGCCGCTCTGTCACCATCCACAAAGAGACAAGAGTGTCACCCTGTGGTTGGAAGATGTAATAACACTTACAAAAACAGGAACAGGATGTCTTCATAGCTTTGGTACAATGTGCAATATCTAATTCACAAGCTAAATGACATGAAACTAAAGACATTTTTCTATTGTAAGGTACAGCAGGTATTTAACAAATCAAGAGGCTGCCTTTACAATGCAAATGGCCAAGTGATTTAACCTGACGTAACCAGACCCGAATAGGGTCCGGAGACACTCCATGAGGTAGCACTCACAATGATAAACAAATAAACAGATGCAGCCATAATCATGTACAATATTGTAATATGAAGTATCCTAACTGTTTCTAGTTCTCACAGGTTTCATGTCATCAGATGATAAACACAACTCGCCTACAGCACAGTCTCCCTGATGTGCAAAGCTGAACAACCTAACCTGTATTCATTAAACAACCTGTTAGCCATGGAGGATGAGGACACTGAACAGTCACATGCAGGGTGTATCACTGCCAGACTGCAGGGAGACCTTTCACTGAAGCATTACAACAGCAAGGAGGTGATGCAGAGGAGGAGAAAGATGTGGGAGGTGCCAGTTTTAGCTACATTCCTCAAAATAGAAATAGCACTTGAATTTTCTACTAGGATTTGGAAAGAAACAGTAGTTATTTCTTGCTTTATTACTTCATAAACAGTTGTTCACTTTTGGGACTTGAGTGTGAAATGTTTACAAATATGACTTGTTTCTGTTAAATTACAAACACATTCTGGTAAGTCCAATGATTCAATAAATATTAAATAGGCATTCAATAATGAAACTTTTTTGTTCAGCGACACTCTATATACCTTACCCCATGCGTATGGTACTTTATATTCATGGGAGGCTTTCATTATAAGCCCTCAGCAGTATAGGAACAACTCTTAAATGGCTTAAAAATAGATACAGTTTCAGTAGATAGCTTTGATGAATGTAAAAGGTCATTGACAATTCAAAAGGCAACATGAATAAGAAATATAGAATCACTTTCATTTTTTAAAACAGCTCAATATTTAAAATTGTCTCCTTCCAGTCTGAAAGGGATAGTAACATTTCTTTAACCAAATAAATAGGCAATTAAAATATATTTTAAATTACAGTTAAACCTGACGTAGAGGTCTGATGACCCGACCCGGTGTTCACCAACTAAATGAACATATACTGTACTGCCGTCCATAGGCTAACCGCAGTAACTATGCATCTTAGCAAAATTAATTTTTTTTCTAAAAATGAACTTCTTGATATCTGCTTAATCTCGTGACAAAATTTCAGAGTTCCATTTGTTTTTGTTTTTGAGAAAAAGATGTATTAAAATAGCAGAAACTAAAAACTTGGTCAGTTACGTGTAATAAAACTATTTTCTTAGTATGACTGTGTAGTAAATGCACTTAGGGTTTGTAAGGCAGTATATATCTTGTGTTTTTATATAATGACAAGGACCCAGTGTAGGCATTGGAGAGGTAATATAAGAGTAAAGACAATAAAAAAGTAAATGGGCAAAGCGCAGACATTGTGGAGATTCTGTCCTGCTGCCTCACCCATTGTTATCCATCACAAGTGACCTTGACCTGCCGCTGGGACTTGAAGGACATCTCTGGGGAGACGGGAAGATATTCATATGCCACAGATTGACCTATTCCTAGATGAAAGGCTGTGCTGCGGATTGATTTTTCTAGCAGAGGTGACCTTTGTGGAGCATGTCTTGTGTGAGCAGGAGACTAGTGCGGACCCAAAAAGACATTTCAAACGATGATCTCAGCTACATGTCTGCGTAGAGGGCACAGAGGATACAGTACACGCCTCAGTGGACTGTGTCATGCCTGTGTCATTCAGAAGTGATATCCCAAAAACAATCCCTTCAACAGCATTCTAATGAGTGGACAACCTACTGGCCTATAAAGTCATAGCTTCTTATGATCCCCAGCTCTCTTTCACAAGGTGTCATTGAGCCACTGCAACCCTGCATCACACAGCCAGTCTAGTGTGTGTATTGCCAAAGACATGTCGATGGATTAAAGTGTTGCTTATATACTATAGAGCAGGCCATCCTACTGTAGCTGCCTCAAGGCAAACTGGTTATCATGGCACAGCAGGGTCTGGGTCTCTATCGTCCTCTAGTGGACAGACAAACCACATTGATGATAATGCTTTTAACAGTAGAGAATCGATAATACTTTCTGCCACAAGATGTCAGACTAGAGTACCGGCATACCAAAACAAATGTTTCGTGGGCCACACACACACACACACACACACACACATGCAATAAGATGCACATGGGGCCAGTTCAGCTATGAAAACTAATAAATTCAGATTACAACACATGCCTATTATTAACAAAGACATACAGTATGTTGCTGTTTTATCAAAATGTAAATAACATTTATTTTTACATTGTGATGTCCAAAAAGGTGGTTTGTTGCCTAAGAGGAACACCATGTCAATACACTTTTTGTCAAATTCACAGATATATCCTTGCGGTCTAATAGCTTCCTGTTGTCTGTGTGTGCTGAAAATAATAATCTGGTGTTTGTACACAGCCTTGGTTCTGTAAATATGAACACATCAATATTATAGCCTTTGCAATGCATTTCCAATATGTCGGGCGGAGCTTCTGAGAAAGAAGCCTATGGCATTGAAGCAAGAGCGTTCTCCAGAACGACTTATTTATTTATATATACATATATGTTTAAAATATTGTATAGAACACATTTTAAAAGTACAGTAAATCTAAATAGTTTAAATAACTGAAGAATTAAGCTTGCAGTCTACAACTAGTTCAGTGAATTTCAACCTGTTATGCTTAAATATGTCGGTCATATAATTGGAAACCTATCCTGACAGCTGGGAATGTTACTGTCAGATATGGGTTCCCCCTGTATTCATTATGAAAGGATGGTCATACATCTTTCAAATTCATTATGCTGACTTGTATCCCCACAACAAGTTATTATTGTGATGTTCAGCCTTCTATCCTTTAAATCACAGCATAACTGAAATATATAGTTCCCCTGTGTTCAATATAACAGCAAGCTCACACATTCTCTCAAACTGTAGACTTGACTCGACCGGTTAGTAGAGTTAACATGACGTACTTGTGTTTCCAAACCCACATTCCCTTGTTTAGCAAGGCGTTCTATGTATTCCAATGAGTAAGCAAAGAATAGATGCAAAGGCCAAACATTCTGTAGACGTATTAACCATTTGTCATAGGTGAGGGCTTCTGTCATTTTAAACAATAGCCTATAAGGCTTTTCTTGTTTATTCGTGTGCTTGGTATTCCGGGCCTGAAACTGGGTGCGGTTGATGTTTACCGTATTATTAATGGGCCTTCTGTTTGACAGCAAAACACTTCCAAGTGTATAAGGTTTATCGATTTATGAACAGGTAATCAATCAAGTAGCATGTTGTAGTAATGAACTATGTACGATCTTGTCTGCCACTAGATGTCACACTAAGCACCAGCATATGAGACCAAAACAAATGCTTTGTGGGCCCCCGCGCACACACACACACACATTCACATGTGGCTGGACTGGCTATAAAGCAAAGAACATATTGCGATTACAACACTCAATCTATTACTGTGTTGTATATTAATCTATCTTCTGAGGCACACACAAAAACTTGGTAATCTGTTAAGCGTACTGGTTTATTTATATAAATATGAGTACCATTAGATAGACCATTGCACTGTACTCACAATTACTGGTTGACATGCTTATTAATGTGCACCAATGTTTGTTGAGTAGAAGCGTACATTATTGAGCTGTAGAACAGTTGAACTTGATGCCAATGTAAATATATTTTCCATTTAATTTATATTTTGTTATTGTGTTGTGCCAATTCTGGATATGAAGTCCATTGCAGTCCGGGGGAATAGCGAGACATTTTGCATACAGTTGACATTATTGTCATCAATTGATATATTTAACTGAAACTTTGCGAATGCTGTTGCCTGAATAGTAGTAAATAGTTGTATTTATTTTTGGCTGGGTCATAAGGATTGTTGTATGAGTCATGAATAAAACAATCTCCTCTTTCATGATGTCTTTCTTATCTTTCTAATAGGTCGTGCCTTTTCCTGCGGGTCTACTCTGCAGTCTGCAAGTATACATATTGTAAAATGTGTAAGCAAACAGACTCCTTATCAGCTCATGCTCTTAATATGCATTCCTTTGTGTCCTCAGTCAAGAATCACACAAAGAGATTGTTTCAGTGATTGTCTTGTGGGCTGTGGGGCTGAGAGATAATTGTTGACTTTTGTGTGAGCTTTTAGGGTTATACTTCCACAGTGAGCCTGTGCCCTGAGTTTGTCCTGCAAAGGCCTTTAATAGATTGTATTGAACCTGACAACGCAATAGTTCAAAAAGTCAAATCATATATAATGTGGTTAAATACATGCATACATACATAAATGAGTATAGTCAAAGATGGCGTAGAAGACCAACCCCAGGAAGGGGCCCATGTCATGTGCTTGCCCATGTATCCCATGGGGGGATGGTGTTACAGTAAGTGAGTTCTGTACCAGAAGGTGTCTCTAATAACTAATACCTGTTGCATCTGATGCAAATTAGTGTCTTGACCCGCTAATACACTTAGATTCAACAAATATCTCCTCGCATTTCGCTACCTTACCATTCTCGTTGAAAAAAGTGTAAAAAATGTGATACTTCTACACAACCATGGCTTCGTAAATAGAAACAAAGTGGCGAACACCGCTCGTATCATCAAAGCCATAGCGCTACGCTTTGCTTTACAATGCATATCGATGTGTGATGCAATACTGTTTTGATTTGAACTTGAAGTTAGCAAGAATGACATGACCATAACCACCACCTTTAAACACGTTTTGATACATTTATCAAAGTCTGTAAATACAGATGTGTATTCAGATATTTTTCAGTCCGGTAATTAAAATATTTTGAATGTTTCTACATGAGAATCTAAATACAATGTGCACTTATTAAATATGAATTCTTCTTAATTTTGTCTAATCCCACCTCACGTGTGGTTACGTTCTATAACTGAGATAGCAAACAACAATAAATGTTTTGCTTGAGTCAATAATGTATGCATATTCATTTGTTGCACATTGAAGAAGACTGATCACGGGAAACCATTTTCTTTTTTGGCCACGTAAGAACGGGTCAAAGTATTTTATGCGCAATGTCAATGTGTGACATTGCTATATTGACAATACTAGAGATATGAAGTTGAGCAACTGATTAGTTTACAAGAAAGAGTGTAGTATGCTCATTATGGTAATGATTTTTAGTATGTTTATCTACATTGAGTTGTAGATATTGTGCCCATCTCAGTAGTAGTTATGAACTGGCAATAGAGTATATTCATATTCTAAATCATGACCTGACTTATGACACATTTACCACACAAGTATGCCAGCAGCTGTTCTCTAATCTAAACACAAAATATGACATAATAGTTCATTAGCCCTGCTCTCTCCCAGCCCAGCCTATCTTCTCCGCCCACAGTAGAGGTGGTCATACCTGGTCAGGTACTGCATGGGGCATATAAACACAGGTGTCAAACACGACAGTTACATCATATGTGTATCCACTGCAAGACGTTCTATCAGCCTTTGCTATAGTTGTCTTTCTTAAGAGGAGAGTGATATAAAGGGACAGATAGTGTAAGGTTGCCGCCATGGGGTTAGCCATGCAAGCCAGAGCGTATGGAACTCTCCAGCTGGTTACAGTGGCTTTACTCTTGCTAACCCAGACAAGGATCCATGCCAGGTGGGTTTAATGGCAGCGTGACTGCCATCTTATTTTGAATATTTTGTTTACAATATATTTTATTAAACAATCACTTTTCCAAGTGTACAATTTTCATTTCATTTTCAAGAAATCTGTTGGCATTTTGTGCATGGAATTTGTTGTTCCAAATGTCATGCACTGATATTATCTCATGATTATTCTTTGTTTTGAATTTAACTCACATCTTTTCTGTCACTTCTCTTGTCTCAGTGTTGGAAATGACAACTCATTAATTAAGCTTCCACATTGGAGAGAATATTCAGGTATGAATTATATAAGATATATAAAAGTGCTTTAAACCTGTTTAATTATGAAGTTGCTTTTCAAAGGCTTAATCATTTTTATGTGGAAATTTCAACTTAGTTAAAAATGCTGGTCCCATTAAGCAGACTAATTTAAAAACTGCTGTTGCAGAGCCCTGAATCTCTGTCAGCCACACCACCAATTTCTTGCCACAGTAAATACCTCATGAGACATTCCTTCGATTAGTACTTCCCATTAGGCATACTGTAAGACGTGGTCTCAATAGCCAAGCCTTCCATGAATATTCAATAAACACATAAATACTGTTAGACAGATGGGGACAGACAAACAGACAGATAACTGCATATGTTCTATAAGTAATTGTATTGGTTTTTTTTTTCATACAGAATATGTTACACAGTGTGTCCTCAACAACTACGGCTACATCAATGCATCTTGTGACTGGACGTTGGTCAAGGATGACACAGGTACATTTTTAACCATGCATTGTATGAAAACAATGTATCTTGGTTACAATTGTATCATTGAGATTTTCCTGTGTTTCCTCTGCAATGGCATGTCACAATGCACTCATTACTGAGATATACAGTCACCTGGTTATGTGACAATACTGTTTCAGTATGGCTGTCTGTCTTTGTGAAACATGTCAGCACACTGGCATATAGCACTGGCATTACATTGATAACTGTAATCAGGCTGTTTCCCATGTCTATGCCTTATGCATATCACTACATTTTCAAGAGAAGTATAATAATCTTTTACAGTCTACTGTTCCCCTGGGAATTATCAACTCTGAGGGCCTGTACTTGAATCTCACAGTTAGCTTCTCAAAAACACTCCAGCTTTTTAGCATCTAATTATAATGCACCACAACAGATGCACTTTTGTTGTTATGGCTATAAAAACATTTAAATGTTTTTGTACTGTGCCAAAAATTATAATTTGGTATAAAAGCTTATTGCAGATTTGCCCTTTGAAAAAGCATCTGTTAGCATTTACGATGTTAGGTTAAAAAACAAAGGGTCACTAAGTTTGTGTTTACTGAAACTTTACTTTTACAAATGTGACATTGAAATGTAGCATGCTACTGTAAAAACAAAAACAACACTTCTGAGGTAGATAAAACAGAATAATTTCATACTTAAAGGTATACTCCTCAATTGTGTCATAAACAGCATAACCCCAAGGAGTAGTGTCAGCCTTTTATACTGTAACAGGAGGGGTAGAGAACAGTGTCAGTCTATGATACTGTAACAGGAGGGGTAGGGAACAGTGTCAGTCTATGATACTGGAGCAGGAGGGGTAGAGAACAGTGTCAGTTTATGAGTGCTGTAGAGGCATTAGTGGGCAACAGGATTAGCCATTCATGTACACAATAGTTTGGTAACTCTAGCAACCACAAGGGTCCCATTAACAATCAATCAATCAATCAATCAATCTTTATTTACGTATATAGCACTTTTCATACAAATTCATGTAACACAAAGTGCTTCACACTACAACATCATTAAAAACAATGCAAAATGGTAAAAACAATACCAGGGACCCCAGACCAGCTTCCCAGCCACCTCAATCTCAGTCAGAGAATGGAACCCCGAAGATATTGACAGAACGAGCCTACACACCAACATACCCC
>JAODUE010029189.1:0-14918 GCA_027564755.1 Amblyopsis hoosieri
CACACACACACACACACACACACACACACACACACACACACACACACACACACACACACACACACACACACAAACAGTGTAAACTATTCATTATCAGGTCTGAGATATTCCCATATATTTACAGGATGTGAGCTTATTTTGTAGACTGACAAAACATTAAAAAAAAACACATCAGGTTTTGAACTGGTTATCCGGGTGTTGAACGCGAACACATTTAAATCTAAATTAATACAAAATTAGAAATTTTGCCCAGGGCATATGTAAACATGTTATTCCTCTGGTTCAGGTTCCTTAGGTTATTTTCATACTAAAATTCACCTGCTGCCCAAATACCAGAAAACAGCAGTGTTTTGAATTTTTATAACAGTAATAAAAACATTGATATAGTATTTGTAATACACTTTCATTGTCTTTTAGCAAGCCTTTCTCATATAACTATAAAAATGCGTCTACTGTGACCAATTTGGTTGCAAAAAAAAACAAACAGGTATAAGCATTAAATTAGTAATTTTATGATGGCACACATTAGTACGTATTATTACAAATTGCATTATGGTATCCCATCATACAGGCCATTTCTTTTGAAGTTTATGACAATAGAATCTCATTCTTTTTATAATGTTGTCACTGACTGATTTCAGGTAGAAACTTTATTTGAATAGTGATATTAATTACTGGAGGTACTATCCCTGGACTGACACCAGCTAGCCACACTGCTCTAGGCGTCCAAAAACAGGTTAAGCTGCTCCTCCTTATGAATTCTGGTTATTTTCACACAAAAACACACAACCATCTTGCAGTGCTTTGGCAGAAAGACGCATATTGTTTTTCTCTCTCGCTCTCACACAGGTACCAAGCCCAAGGCTTCTACACCTAAACCCTGATAAAAGACACAAAGCCTGAAACGCACACAGGCTAACATAATAGACTCAACATGAACCTTCCCAATTGTTTTTGTAAAGATTGTCAGCAGCTCTAGCTGTAGCACTTTGAAGTAATGCAATATACTGTATTTATTATTTATGATTGATTTGCACATCTTAATGATGGTTGACTGACAAGGCTTTATGAATGCTGTCCCAGAGTGTGTGTGTGAGTGAGAATATGAGAATCAATCACTGAAAAAGGCAATACTTTCTACACATCTGATTTTGTCGCCTGCCCCTGTAGGGGTCCAGTCATCCCCCCACATCAGTCTGGCTTCCTCATGATGATATTGGCCCTTGAGAACATTTTCAAACTTTCCCGCCTCAATTTTTATTGTAGATTGGAAGATCTGTACATTTATTTATTACTGAGGTGTCATTGTTGAATAAAGTACATTCTTAATGAACCTTTCTGTGATTTTGTTTAATATGATATAATATGACTTGACTGAATGAAGACTGAGAAAAGAGAGATACTGTAGTTGAACACATAAGCTCTCTATAATGTATGTGAAAAACAATCCCAGTTCCCGTGTCAAAGGACCACATATAACACATTCATTGACAAGCTTTATTCAAGGTGGTCAGCGATGCCGGAGAAAGATTGATGGTATTTTACCTACAAAACAAAACCAACACCTTTAATGCCATATGGGTGCTCCGTCAGAAGCTCCACCCCCCAAATTAGACATGCTTGCAAATGCTAGGATAGTGTTGTGTGGTGGGGTCTGTACCACTTGTATAGAAACACCATGCTTCTGTCAACGTGCACACATATCACACAGCTAGTGGACCGTGAGAAGATATTTGTAGATTGACAAAAGTGTATTAGCTTACAATCAACGACAGGGACCTCATACTTAAAATGTACAAACTCAAACTTAAAACAATGAAAGTATAAAGTGTTTTCACAGACCGTCCACTGGAGGACGACCAAGATCACGCGTGCATCGCAATGCTGGAAGTTGATACAACAGCGTACACAGCGCCATCTAGTGCATAATATCAGATAGCACTTTATTGACGTCCCAACGTCAAAGACACGCTTATTGATAATGTTAGAGCGCCACCACCAGGTCATGAAACAATCCACACAGAAACAACAGTGGCAAGGTTGTAAATGCTGCTGGTCTATCGCTGGTCTATCATTTACTGTGGCAGAGACATACAAATAACTAACTGTACATTGTCTTAATAAAATAATTAGGCAGCCGTTTTAGTTTCATAGTTGATTTGATCATTATACATTTCAATTGGCAATGAGTAGCAATACAAATTATGTTACATTGTATAGGTAATTATCAGACTAATGAATACATACAAATTAATAATACAAACCGGTAATGAGGCTGAGTTCACCTGAACAATAGAAAATGAACATAAACAAAGGCAGTAATTAGGCAAATTTGCACCAATGAGCCAAACTAATTGATATACCAAGTGCAAGTAAATCTGCAAATATTCATATGGGATATAGGAGATTGCATATGCAGCAGAAGTAAACAATAGCACAAAGACAAGGCTGGATACAGAAGCTGTAGTTTATATCCTAACATACATTCACACTGACATATGGTGTGTGTGTGGCCATGGGCAAATGAAAGAATGATGTACCGAAGGTTAAAGTATATAAAAAGACTTTTTATTAAGGTGTTTGTTCTGTGTGTAGCTGATCAACAGGACTTTACTATGCTCTTTACACTACAAATAAAACAAAAGTGTTATTCATTTGGGAAAGTCAGGGGGATAGACGTTGACGCACCCTCACACATGAATGCACACAGACAGCAGTAGTTACTACAGTTACGGGAACACATCAGCACACAATCTTTCTTTCAAGGAGGAAAAACAAGGCAAACAAATGTTACTCAAAAGCACACATTTAAGATCTGCAAAAAGGCAAACTGACATTACATTTTCACAGCAACATTTAAAAACGAAGCCCTCGATATAAAGCTTCACAAAAGGCAACATGCCAGTTGTCCCCTGGCCTGTAAACCATGGCTGTCAGTGTACAGAGGTTAGGAAATGCTTTATCTCTCTTTTAACACGTTCTCTTTGACAGCCCAATCAATGCAGCAATTACCTACTTCAGAGTGATACAGTTAGATAAGATATTGGTACTTGGTGTCATTTTTATCCATGATGAAAATGTATAATGTATAGCATAATCTAATGTGAGACTAAACATCTGCCATTCATTGTAATGTGTTATATGTTCACATAATATGGTCATTAAATGATTCACTTTTAAACCCTAAGGTCTTGTGCATGCTAAATCAGTTAAGAGCTACATCTAAGCAGGATAGCTGCATTTTAACATGGGAACATAGAATCATTGTACAGTAGCTGTATGTTGCCCTGAGAGGGAACAATTAGCAACTGAGGATGGATGATTAAGGAGAATATATTCACATTCAGTTGTTGCATCAAATGTACTATCCTGTGTAACCAGACCCAACATTCATTTAGTGAACATGGTCTGGCATTACACCATTGGGAAGTGATGAGTCATTGGGTCTACTGAGAGGTCTACTGGGCGTAGACCTCTGGTTAATTTAGAAGCTATTGGACGGCCTTAAACCAATCGGCGTTGCGAGTTTGCGTTGTGATTGCCTCATCTCTACCACCATTTCAAAACATGCTTGACTTCGAACAGGGTTGCCAGACTAATATCTCAGCGAAACGAAATTAAGTTGAGAGCATAGTCAGGCGAAGCCAGGCTACAAATTTACAAGTCAAAGTAAAACATGATAAAGGTAAAATCTTGTTTGTATGTGTTGGCAGTTGTCTTGACACATTTGAACAATGTTTTCTTGTGTATCTGTATTATAAACCATTGTTTTGCATGTTAATATATCCATGTGGTCCCAATGCTATGTATGTGCATCTTGTGATGCTCCTGGACACATTAGTGATGCTACCTGAACATACAAAATTGACAACCAACCATGTACAAGTACACACTGGTTCAAAGATAAAAACAAGAAGTTGCTGTAGCAAATTCTACCAGATAATATGTGAGAGATAATGCAGTTAAAACAATATTTTTGTATTCAGTTTTTAAATAAAATATGATAATGAATAGAGTGCACTATTATTCCAAATATGACCATATCCATAACATTCAATTTGTGTAATCACTATTATTATTGAATCTGAAAGATGAGTTATCATAACCATTGTTAATCTGTCTTTCTGACTAGCATTAACATCTGATAGTGCCTACACAACCAATTCAAAACATTATTTTAAGTTATCTTTTTAATGGAAGTTCATGACACATATGACTAATCAAAATATAACTAAAGGAATGTACCATCAAAAATAATATTAGTGTAATTAACAGCAATACTGTTGTCTTTCTCATGCAATAAGGTTCAAAAATAAAAGATTGGGCATGTGTAAGCAAAGCTATCAACTTTACTTCCAGATTTGTGACAATAACTCAATATTGTGGGACCAGCCCCGTGTTGCAGCAAATGAAAACAGAAAATATTCCAGAGGAGATGGTGTCTTTCTATAAAAACAAATCTAAACAAAGAACCAGCATTAAAACATAATTATACACTATCTTGACATCAAGCAAATAAGTTGTAACAAGCACCAACAGTCCCGTAACCCGTTTGTAACTGGTGTCACCATCTCTATGGTAAGAGACAGATGGCCAGAGACAGATGGCCATGTATAGTGTTGGTGTGAAAACACAAGTTACTTAACTGAGAAAAATGTATTGCCAGCGCTGCGCTGAATAATGCATTTGCTTTTGCATCTGCATAATAGGATGCAAAATGCATCCTACGGATATAGTGGAATGTAGAAATCTCAAACTGTAAAATCATTTCAAGTTAATGCTTTTAGCAAACGGGGAAAAATATCACATGGAGTAAAGGCCAAGCACACATTGTAGTGTAACAATCTAGTACCACGTGACTGGTTTAATAATGGATTTCAAATCCTACGCTGTTGCATTCTGGGCTGGGCTGGTGGCTCTTCTGCTCGCTGGCCAGGTCTGACTGGAAGGTCTCTGCCAGGCTTCAGTTTGTGGTCCTATTGGTTTGTGACTGCTGGACTGGTCCAGTCCGTACCACTGGCAGCTTTAGAAACACTTGATTGTGGTCCATTGATGATGGCTCATATTGTCTCATGTTGACTCTCTTAGCTTCCTCATTTCTTTGCGACAAGATAAATGATTATGAACACTGAGCAGTGATAGCACGGGGGGTTTTGTGTGTTGTCATTATTTATACGCACCTGAAGGACAATATGTCAGCTTTAAGCAGAGATGTATTGCTTTCTAAGGCCCTGTCAGAATATAAATGAGACATTTCTGCCGAAGCACTAAAGCGCTTCGCTATTAAAATGCATGAGGGCAGATGGAGACAGACAGATGTGACAATGTCACTGGGGTGAGACAGGGAGACAACACACTGGGTCGCAGCTGAGCATGCATGTTGCAGTAATATTGCCCATTGGTCCTGCTGCATGCCAGGCTTGTTCAGAGGGTGTTTGTGCTCTCCTTGTTTGAGTCTGCCCAAGAAAGTCGGTGATTCCCATGTGAGCCATGCGGCTCATTAAGAACGGCTGGACAAAAGCCTGATTTAGTAGATTAACGATACCACTCTGCAGCACCATACTCTCCCCCCGGGAGAGAAAGAACCAATGCATCTCATATTTAGACCCATCTATGTAGAAGACACTGGTTTATATCTTTGACCATACACGAGGGACAAAGAATTTACAGCATGACACTCTTTTTCGCAGAAAGGCCTGAGCTCAAACGTACAGACCACTTTACAGTTCATTCTTAGCCCCTTCTCCTGTACGTCCATACGCTATGCGCTAGGGGCGAAGGAGGGGCTCGTGTCGTGACCTGCGCTTCTGAATGGCTCCTAGGACTTCTGCTCAGGTGAGTCAGGGGGCGTGGCCTGGATCTCAGGTTTAACAATCTGGTAGGTGATCAGGTATTCTGGGAAGGCCTGGGAGAACACACAGGATGGCTTTTCAGATGGTATGTGTGCGTGTGTGTGTGTGTGAGTAGTATAAGTGTGCACCCTGCAAAGCAACAACTCCTATGCTAACTTGTGAGGGTGTGGGAGTTGTGTCTGGCTAGTTAGAGCATAGACTATGCTAAAATAAGATAGACGCCACACTGGCCAAATCTGAGTCTTCACATCAGTGGTTGCTGTGCACATGCATTTAAAACGCCTCCTGCTCATTTCAACCTCTAGGTGGCATATCGACACAAGTGTAGTGCGGGTTCTCCAGACAAAGGCAGGCATAATATGTCAAAAGGACCAACAGCACATCAGTGAATGATACTAAGTGTGTTAACATTTGATGCGCGTGTGCACCGACCTGCTCTCCCCTGTAGATTACGTATTCAGCGTACGCCAGTCCGTTAACGCTGGGCCGCCCTATAACGGAGTGGTGCCCGGGAGGGGCGTGAGCCATCTTCATGGCGCTGAACTGGAGGAAGGACTTCCCGAGAGTCACTCTGCAGAACAGCAGCTGCCTGCAGCACGCACGCACGCGCACACACACGCACGGACACACACACGCACGGACACACACACACATGGACACACACACGCACGGATACACACACGCATGGACACACACACACACACAGACACACACAGACACACACAGACACACACAGACACAGTATTTTAGCTTGGAAAATGGCATTACTGCAGTGGTAGGTAAAATAAAATAAAAAGCATATTTGATCTAATCTAATATTGTCCAATATTAGTCTAATCTCTCACTAGTCTGATAAAATAAAATAAATAAAAAAGTATATATATAATCTAATCAAACTATTCTATGTTATGCTATGATATTCCATGCTATGCTAATCTATTTTATGCTATGCTATTCCATGCTATGCTATGCTATGCTATTCCATGCTATGGAAACAGACTACTACATGTCTGACTGTTAGATACACACTGTAATACAGACACACAGAAAGACTGTTAGACACACACTGTAACACAGAGACACACATAAAGACTGTTAGATACAACCTGACCTGTGACAGATGTAGCAGGAGCGGTCCTTGTGGGTGGGACATCCGGTCCCTCCACCGATTCCATACACATACTGGTTGCTTTTGGAAGAATTCTCTGCAAAGTAGATCCCTGCTCCGAACATGCCCCCGATGTAGGCGTGGCGCTCGTCAAAACCCTTATGGATGATGGCGTTGATGAACGGGGAGCCTGTGGCAGACATACAATGATTCTGTCCCCCATTTTGTTGACATTGGATTGCAACGTGTGATTAATAGTGCTCATACTCTAAGTACATGTAAATATGTACAATGTACTGGTGTAGCTACGAGAGTGATTCAGTCTATATCCCATTTAAAACTGTTCAATCTGGTAGTTTCTATAATTGGCAGTCTGAGTGAGATTCGTTAGAATATGACATCAAGTTAGCGACGTCCTTTATCGCAGCATATGGAAACCTCCCAGCGCCGGTCTCTCTACGCAGGAGAGAGGGCCGACGCCACAGCGACGGAGCGCTTAACTTAGCTGTCGAGACGAGCTGGCAAAATAAAGACTAAACGTATGTCTGGAGGAGTGTAACGCTTTGTGAAGAAAATGACCAGGGCTTCACCATGGAAGAGCATCCTCTCATTGTGGTGGTTGTGGTTTTCATCTGCGATCTCCTTCTGTCTGTGAGAGTACCGCTCTCTCAATTTCTTATTGGCCACCTTCTGAATCTACACAGGCGTGGAGGGAAGAAGAAACAATGAATGGATGGAGGAGGAGAGAAGGAGAAAGGGAAGGAGGACCATAAGGAATAGAGGAGTGGGGAAGAGAGAGTGCACAAAGGAAGGGAGAGGAAATAAAGTTATGCCCTTTGAGACGATGAATCACAATAACAATTTTACTATTATGTCTAATGTTAAGCAATCTAGTAATACAGTTCTAGACATGAGCCATTCACACAATAGTGGGTGTGTGTGTGTATAACCTTAAGGATGTTGTAACGTCTAAAGACTCCGCCCGCATTGCCTCCATCACGGTGCTCCCTGATGGTGCTCTGTAGCTGAGACACACAGAAAGACTGTTAGATGCACACTGTAACACAGAGACACACTGTAATACAGAGACACATAAAGACTGTTAGATACACACTGTAATACAGACACACATAAAGACTGTTAGATACACACTGTAACACAAAGACACACATAAAGACTGTTAGATACACACTGTAATACAGACACACAGAAAGACTGTTAGATACACACTGTAACATAAAGACACACATAAAGACTGTTAGATACACACTGTAATACAGACACACAGAAAGACTGTTAGACACACACTGTAACACAGAGACACATAAAGACTGTTAGATACACACTGTAATACAGACATACATAAAGACTGTTAGATACACACTGTAACACAAAGACACACATAAAGACTGTTAGATACACACTGTAACACAAAGACACACATAAAGACTGTTAGATACACACTGTAATACAGAGACACACATAAAGACTGTTAGATACACACTGTAATACAGACACACATAAAGACTGTTAGATACACACTGTAATACAGAGACACACTGTAATAGAGACACACAGAAAGACTGTTACTAAGACTGCAACTGTGCACACATACTTCCTCCTCTACAGACTGGAACTCCTTGTCGTCTGTTGCCAGGTCGATCAGCACGGTGCCCTGGCTGGCACAGTGGAAAGCCAGGTATGGGTTGCCACCTGCGCGCGCACACACACACACACAGTGAGAATAGAAAGACTACAATCCATGTGCGTGCATGCTTGCGTGTGCGTGCGTGCGTGAGTTATCTGACCTTGCTGGCCCCCCAACAGCCTCTCGATGCCCTTGATGAGTTTGTGTCTGTGTCCGTAGGCGTTGATGCCGATCTCCTTCAGCTCGTCATGGCCCATGTCTGCCAGCACATCCACAGAGATCTGGGAACACAACAGACCACCACCGATCACGGCTCCACTCTCTAGAGGCTGTCGTGACGATGGTCGTTAACAAAGTGCAAAGAGAAGTCCTTTTAAACACGGAAAGGTCATGTTTGTTAACGCACATCACAACTGAATACTCAGGGCTCCAGACTGCGAACGAACGAAACGGAACGAAAAATGCCCGGAAGATCGAGACCTTTGCTCTCTTTTTGTTACAACGGTGCGGTAAAGTGAATGTAATACCGCTCCCGCTGAAGAGTCCCCTTGAAGATAACATGCTACGAGAATAAACATCTGCAGTTCTTATTGTAAACATTCTCTATATACTTATTGTAGCTAATAGGCAGCTACTAGACAATTAGTATTTTAACCATTAAAAGTACGAGCTCAGTATTTTATATAAGCTAACAACTGGTGTAGTAGACTCAATGCAAATAGTATGCTAATGACGAAGACGTGCCTAGCCAGCTAGCCTAGTTGGAATTATATACAGTACCGGCATATGTTAGCAATAAAATCCTGACACATTTCTTTATTTCTGTGCACATTATGCTACAGCCTAACGCTAGAACTGAGCTATGAGAAGGCAGCCGTTTAGGAGTAAATATAACTGACTTAATATTGTTCATTGTCAAACACTATGCTGTTAAATCCATCCTTGAGCAAAACTCTTTAAATAAGAAGAAAATGAACACAAAACATTCTGGAAGTGAAGCGTAATATGCTAATGCAGTAGGCATACAAGTTGCGGTAGAAAGGGGATGTCTACTGCGTAATGTAGGCAATACCCTATCCATTGTAGGAAACTCACCATGCTATTTAGAATACAAAAATAAAAACGTGTGCGACCAAATCATGTGCTAGTGTGATAAACTGAGAAGGTTGGTAGCACCAGTGCTACCAGTGGGAAATGTTGGTCTGGAGCCCTGATACTGCTAAACAATTATTTGGGTTGAATGGAAAGGAATTGGATTATGTATATTTTTGCCTGGCATCCCAATCATGTTGTGAGGGCCGAATCATGGTATTACTGATTTAAATGCCTTAGTATACATCTTCACTATAAATTAAAAGGCGTGAATGTATTGTATTATGCAAATTGTATTGTATTATATGAATGTATACATCTTAATCTATACTTGTGTTAAGTGCGAGTCTATGCATATTCACATGGTTTGAGTTGTGAGCGTGTGTTTGGCTATTCTACCTGCTCTCGTTGGAAGATGTCTCGTAGGTGCTCCAGGCCCAGACTCTTAAGGAACTGGTTGATGTTCATGTCCAGTAGAGCTAGAGGGAGACAGGCCCGCACATAAACAACATTAGCACAGCGCAAAGTATTCATATACATTCTCTCATACACTACTGAGCATACACTACTGAGCTATAGAGGTGATAAACAGATTTGTATCATGCAAAATAACAACCTCTTTGCATCTAGGATGCTTTTATATACACGTGTATTAGTTTTTAATACAGGGACTACAGATTAAACTACTTTGCAATGCATTGCAACAATTGATTTGGGAATTGTAGCTGAAAATAATAAATGAGAAATAAACAAACAAACAAATCTCTCTTTATCACAATAACTATTCACCTGAAAGCCAACTCATAGACAACACAGTTGTTTTAAATTGTCATCGGAGCTGAGTTTTGGTTGTACGATCAGTTGTTTGTATGTGGAAAAGTACGGAACTAACACAGTTTCCACTGAATCACTAGGAGACCCACTTTTTGCTGCAACGTTTACAATCACCACAAAAAAAAAAAAACATTCAAGGCGACTTCTATAATTTAATATAGTTGGACTCTATCTGACATTCAACAACTATTTGTCATTAGTCACTTGGCATTTAGCAATAGAGCTACTGGACGCAAGATATATTGTCGCAAAGACGAGATCGTGCCACGCCGCCACAATGACTCAGGATATTTGTCAGATAATTTGTCACGAGTGCTCCCGTTCCACATAATGTAAGATTTCATTGCACTACTGCCAGCACAGTGAAACTTAATGATGGCATTGGTTGCAGAGCTATATTAACTCAGGTGGAACGGTTAGCTCTCCCAAAACGTTCAGTAACTTGGCTGCAAAAGGGCAAAAACATTAGTTTCATAGTTTCTACTTAACTATTGCCTTGTGTATTTCTAATGGGGAAAATCACATCTTTGTCTCCTTGTCCACAAAGCACACACACACGCACGCACACACGCACACACACACACACACACGCACACACACACACACGACTAGCGATGACAACACTGTGAACCGTGTGTGTTTCCTGGGTCGTACTTTCCCCTCCTTCTTTCCTATCCGAGCCGGAGGCCCCGTCTGCCGTCCCGGTGGCACCACCCACGGTGATGTCACCGAGGGGCGTGTCCAGGTTGTCTATGCTGCTGGCGGCTGATAGGCAGGACGGTGTAGGAGAGGGCGGGATAACCGCGCCCCCTGTCGCACCTGCGCTGACGACCCCAACACTCACCTGAGAGGGGGATGATGTAGTTACGTTAATGAAACATAATGACGCGTTTGGTGCAGTGCTTCATTAGGAGCTTAGTGGGAATACTGGAAAGGCCCACATGGGAAACATTTAACATGATTTAACATTAATTTAATGGACCATTATATTTGTATAACTGTGTGTGTGTGTGTGTGTGCGCGCACTCACCACAGTGGCTTGGGGCTTTAGACAGCTAGGCAGAGCATCTGGTGGCATAGCGTCAATCAACAAAGCTCTGATGTCATCAGCCTGCGCCAGGGGCAGCATAGCCAGACAAAAGCGAGATGGGAAATGGTGTATCAATTCAATGTCAAGGCAACTGTCAGTCATGTCACGTATGAGTTGGTATACGTTATTGTTATTAGGCGTTCTTATTTCTCGTCATGCTGTCACGATACACGGTGCGTCGTACCGTAGCTAGGTCCAGAGGCGTCTGTCCTTCCTGGTTCTTCATGGTGGGGTCGGCTCCGTGGGCCAATAGGAGCGCACACAGCTGGGTCCGCCCCTTCTGGGCGGCCTCGTGAAGCGGGGTGAAGGCCCACTTGTCTGTGGCGTTGACGCACGTGTTGTACTTGATCAGCAGGGCGGCGATGTCCACATGCTAGGCACGACCAGAGACACACAAGGTGCAATACATCGCCATATTACCATTATTTCAATATATTCTATTATATAGTGTAGCAAAGAGGCCTACTAACTTGGCACAATGGACGAGAATTGTGCTTGTTCAGCAGTAATAATAATAATTAAAAAAATAAAAAAAAACTTGCTCTGTTAGTCTGAGAAAAAAAAACTTGCTCAGCTGGGTAGATACTGTATAATACTGTACTGTGTATAGGCTTCTGTATTATACAGTACATAAGAGAGAGAGAGCGAGAGAGCGAGAGAGAGAGAGAGAGAGAGATTGTGTGTGTGCTGATACCCCGTAAGAGGCAGCGTTGTGCAGAGGTATCAATCCTCCTTTGTCCTGAGCGTTGACATCTGCTCCATGTTCTAGCAGATAATCTGCCACCTCCAGATTATTATACCCAGCTAGAGGGAGAGGCAGACAGACAGGCAGAGGAAGAGACAGATTAGGGGACATGCAGTACACTGTAGTCAGTCAGTCAGTCAGTCAGTCAAGTAGACCCAGCACGTGGCCTGACATATCAGGTTTTACTTGACACCAAACTATCATGGGACGAGCGTGGGGAGTGAGTGGATGTGCCTAAGCAATACGAACACCAGTCAATATGTCTGCGTTAGCACTACCGCCGGCCTTGTGCCATCTGGAACAGAGAGCTCTCTCTGGGCACTGTGGTCTGGTGGCTACACGCGGTAATACGTGTTGTCAGAGGATCACGGCTATGTCAAGCACAGCGAGTGCTACTGTTCGTGTGCATGTGTACACGTGTGAAAGTGCATGCGCGAATGCGCGTACGTACAATGTGCGCACGTGTGTGCAAGTGCTACCTGCGAGGTGCAGCGGCGTAGAGTTGCGTCCCTGCGTGTCCCGACAGTTGATGTTGTCGCGGGAACACAGCTTCTGCACGCGTGCCAGGCAGCCCTTCTTGGCCGCGTCCAGCAGGGCGGCGTCGCCCCGCAGCAGGTCCTGGATGTCCGTGTCCCCGTCCTTCACCAGGTCCAGGGGAGTGTTCCCGTCGCGGTTCTTCTTGGTGGGGTCTGCCCCGTGCTGGGGGAGGGTAAGGGGGGAGAGAGGTGAGGATATTGCCTCGTTACGCCCGGTCACCTGGGTTGTTTTACCACGTCCTTGATTAGAGGAATTTGATTTCACCGTGGCGACATTTAAAACGTTAACGCCAACGCACACCATCGCGACGCATCCGAGTGGCTGTTAGAAGTCACCAACTCGGGACTAGTTTCTCTGCGCGTATCACTCCGCCAAAAAGTGCAACGTCAAGCCTAGTTTACAGTCAAACGCAATATTTACGTCTTGACCTCTAAGACGAAGACGACGTATTAATAAACACAAATTCTGAAGTTGCAGAGAGAAAATAGAAAGACCTCGAGAGAGCTATATGGCAAGAGAGCGAGAGAGAGAGAATACACAGCGTGAGTACATTGTATACTTTGCTGAGACAAGCTAAAATATGAACTACTGACTGACAGAAAGCGGTGTCAAGTTCCTAACACTGATAGTATTTCACTTAGGGTGGGAAGTGATGACAATTTACAGGGGATAGGGGGGAATAAAAGACAGATGGAGAAAGTATGAAGGGCATGGCATCGCCAAGAGTAAAATAATCGTCTTTGAAAATATCGGAAAAGTGTGTTCACTACAGAGTTACTGTACTGTGTTTGTGTTTTTATGTATCTCTGTGTGTGTGTGTTTGCGTGTGCGTGCTCTTGCACTCACAGCTATTCAATGTAGCTCTATGTGTATGCGTGTATACGTACTGCGCACGGTTTTTATGCATCGTCTCTGTGTGAAGTGTAAGGTGAGTGCCCTGTAATAATTATAATGATCTCGCAACAGCAAAGTCACCTCAAGCAGAGGTATTTTATCACAGAACAGAATGCTATTTTTAGAACTTCTTTATAAAGGTTTAGACCTGCTATATTTCACATGGAGGCTTAAAAGGGTAATCATTATTACATTACATTTATTAAGTTTCGCTAGTGTAGTTTACAGGGCGCTAAGCGAACATCTCTGAAAACAATTGTACGTGAATGAATGATATTCATAAGGCCTGTGGTGTGTATGGGGAAAACATTTAAACTAAATAATGTCACCCGTCTTGCTAGCATACAGTGTGTTGTCAACGCGAAGTGGCTACATACAGCGTCTTATACCACGACCTCTGCAGCGGGAGCCACATGGTGTCACCGTGGCTACGGTGTGACGGCACCTTGCTCACCTTGAGCAGCAGCTTGCAGATCTCGTATTTGCCCTTGGCGGCGGCCTCGTGGAGGGGCGTGAACTTCCACAGGTCGGCCACGTTGACCGAGGCTCCATGTCGGACCAGCAGCTCTGCCACCTCGTAGTGGCCGTAGGAGCAGGCGTTATGGAGGGGCACCAGACCCCTGGGGAGTCATTAGTAGAGTTTTACCATTCTATCACATTGTGAAGACACACTGCAGCACTAAGCTCCGCCTAGCTGGGTGAGTGACAGCTCAGCCTCCCCCAACACACACACACACACTTCTATGTGGAGCACTGGCCAATCAGCACCCCGTGTTAATATAGCGACCATTAGTCCAGTCCTAATCTACCATAATTGACTTGTCTATTGAACTGTCAATCAGGTCATTAGACTGGACAGAATGTCAGGCACTGTGCGTGTGTGTGTGTGTGTGTGTGTGCGTGCGCGTGCCCGCACCCCTTGTCCTTGGCGTGCACGTCGGCCCCATGGTGCAGCAGGTATTCCACCACGGACACCCTGTTGTAGCCCGCAGCAAAGTGGAGGGGGGTGGAATGTCTGCCCTCCAGATCCCTGCAGTTCACATTCTGGGCTGTGCACAAGGACTGTATGCAGAGAGAGAGAGAGAGAGAGAGAGAGAGAGAGAGAGAGAGAGAGAGAG